>JANAVB010029274.1:0-7500 GCA_029216955.1 Iris pallida | reverse complement strand
AAGATAATATTTAGCAACTCAACAAGAATCGTAGCATACTGATCCTTTTTATTAAGCGTGAAGCTAAAGGATCTTCGAAGGGTTTAACACTACTCACATGATAAGTCGATTCTCGCCATGATTGCATAGCCTTCCGAGCGATCCTTAACATATTTCCAAGTCCAACAAGGCTTACCAAACCAACTAGCCATCATAAAGCACCGTGCGGGTCAGGGCACTACATTAGTGAATATTAGGACATAGGAATAGTTTGGACACCGATTAATCATTAGGTATCAAATCATTATAGAGACTTATTCTGAGTTAAAATTATTATATGTCTATAGAGTTTTGTTCATGTTCAACTTTCATATCAAATTAAACTTGGACTTTGATTTTCAATCTCATATTATTATTTTATTTATTTATCGTTCTTGAATCGATGACTTGCATGTCTCTGATGATCTATTTTTGTTTAATATATGACGAGACACTTCCCTTATACATTATGGATGAGTCAGAAGAGTGAGGATGCTGAGAGTAGAATAATAGCTTTATTTTATGTTCATGCACAGTTGTTATATATATATTATCTTTTGGAGACAAAATCATAGACTTGCGACGATGTATATATAGATGGTTTAATGTTTATGAATATGAATATTTCAAACTTTATCAATGTTTAGTATTTTCCATATTTTATCCTAAAACTTACTGTAGAAGCATAAAAAAAATGCAGTAGTTACAAAAGCGCAGAAGATATTAGTTACTTCGCATGCTTCGCAGAAATGCAGGATATAACAAGATTGTTGCGCACTTCAAAACACGTACTACAAAAAGAGAATGCATAAAGGAAAATCCTTCATTAAAATCATGTTTACAAAAGATCTATTACAGACTCTTCATGGTTACATATAAAGACTAAAACCTAAAGCACAGCCTACAAGTGTGCAGTCTTTAGAAGTGCGTAGTCCCCAAAAGCCCAGCAACATCAGAGCGAATGACTTCCTTATCAGAGCGAACCACTTGCTAGTAAACTATAAGCCAGAACAAAGACGCAGCTCCTGTTCGAAGCTCACAGCAGAACCTGTGGCTCTTCCAGCATAACAAGGTGCGCAGCTCCCCCACTCCAATATGGCTAATAAAGCAGTTATTGAGCAGGACAGATCACAACCTGTGGCTCTTCAGGTTTGCAATCAATCCAAACCCTGTAGCTTCGACCTCAAAGACCTCCAAGATGTTGTTCAGGTTTGTATCGCTTATGCCAAACGTTCAAGTGCATCTTAAAACTTTGTAGTTGTTCTTCTACAAGACCACAGCTTCTTTGAATGAAGACATCTACAACCAACAGCCAACTTATGTATGGCCTATGGTCGTCCGAAGCTAAGTCGGGATCGAGCATAACAAAGGAATGACTGGAAACTATGAGGCAGTTCTCACCCAAAAAGATCCTCTTTATATAGGCTGTGTGGTCCAACCCACACGCTACGTGGCAGCCGATCAAAGGACTCTGAAGTATTAGAATGAACCTAAGACTCAGCACAATGAATCTCATTTAATAGATTCATTTGACTAAATCTTGGTGATCGCTTCTCGAGCCCACCAAAGTGGCAGAAATTAAGAAAATGTTGACTCAGCCGCTCAAAGACAGTCATTAATTTTCTTAAGAGCATAGTAACTTCGATGCTTCGTAAAAATATAGCTCCCTCAGAGCTTCACAGAAGCGCAACCCCTACATCGGCTCCTTCATTTGGTCTCTTAGAGCTTCCAGAAGCGCAGGCCCTTCAGCGGTTCCTTCATTGGTATATTAGAACTTCCAGAAGCACAGCCCCTTCAGCAGCTCCCTCATGTTTACCCAGAAGCGCAGCTCCTTCATGGTTCCTTTATTGATCCCTCAGTTCTTTTCGAAAGTGCATCCCTTTCATGGCTCCTTTATTAATCCCTTAGTTCTTTCCAGAAGTGCAGCAACTTCATAGTTTCGTATGAGCAGTCCTCATCACCCAAAAATGTAGTGACTTCGTTGTCTCAAGAGCACAGTCTCCTCGTCACCCAAAAAGTGTAGTGTCTTCGTTGCCTCAAAAGCAGTCTCCACTTCACCTAAAAATGCAGTAACTTCGTTTTCTCAAGAGCAGTGTCATCGTCATCTAAAAGCATAGTGAATTCGTTACCTCAATAGCACAGTCTCCTAGTCCCCTAAAAGCAAAGTGACTTTGTTGCCTCAAAAGCACAGTCTCCTCATTACCCAAAAGCACACCGACTTTATTGCCTCAAGAGTAATCTTCTCGTCGCCCAAAAGTGCAGTGACTTTGTTGCCTCTACAACAGTCTTCTTGCTGCCCAAAAGAATAGTAGCTCGAACACTACCAAAAGTGCAGCTCATATAGCACACAGTTCTCCTACAATGTGGTATCATACCATGTACACAGTATGGCAGCTGTATCTTCTCAGATACAATTAGATTCAGTTTGGTGCATCTTTTCAGGTACAATTAAATGTGGTTTGTTTAAACCACCACCCCTGAGATAGAGTCGAATTTAGTTTGTTTAATCAGTTGTATCTTTTAAATACGATCAAATTCGATTTTATTTAAACCCGTCGCTCTTGAGATGAGATTGGATTTTAGTTTATTTAAATGGTCGTTCTTTCGATAAGAGCAAGATCTAGTCGGTTTAATCTGAACAAAGTTATCGAGCAATGGGCACACGCCATGTGTCAATTAATCGGTCACACTGATGAAGGATGATAAATGACTAAGATTTCGATCACGGAGAATTCCAACAACCACCACGTGTCAACTCAACAGCAGCCTTCACAGAGCAGTTACAACGGATATTCCATGTAATCTTGTGTACGCAGCATCCTGTGTGCCATAAACCCTTATACACATCGTACATGTGTCTGCCTATAAATAAAAGGAGCCTTCCTTCATTCAAGAGACTTATTCGACGTCTTCTTGATTGGCAACCCCAAGCACGACTCATAAGCATCAAAAAGTCAAAGCAAGCTCAGTTCGTCGCCAAACCATCAACGGAGTAAAGAAACCACTGTAGTGCTTGATCTCTACCGTCACACTTCGCCAAGAATTCTTATACCTAGATCTCCTATATAGGAATTTATCTTACTTTTTTATACGTTTGAAATACAAAAAGTTCTTTAAATTTTGCTTATGACAAACAAAATGGCGACTCTGTCGGGGACTGCCTTCTCCTCCGATGAGAAGGTGGTGGCACAGTTTGACCACAACTTATTGGAGTCTTCTCAAATGATGTTGGTCGTATGCTTCGACCAACAAGCTTTTGAATATCTCCTTTCTAGAGAATTCGAGTCCTTCGAAGTGGCTCGTAAAGCAGAAGAAAACTCGACGAACTTGGGTGCCTAAGGTTGCTGAGACGAGCAGTAAGATGGAAGAAGGTTCTCTCCAGAACCCACTGGACGGTGAAATATCGAAGATGCCTTCAATCGCTGTTGTTATACTGCCTCGGTCAGCTCGTATTACAGAGAAGTCTAATGAAGAGCACATCTCCGCTGCTGCAGACCTGATGAAGGAACATCACAGGAAGGAGGAAGCAACTGCCCACCTGCACACGAAGACGGCTGCATAGGCTACAACTTTTGTCTTTGACAAAATTGTCTATCCCTTGGGAAAGGCTATGTTAGATTCCGAATGTCACACAACTTCTAAGGGTAACAGAAAGAAATCTAAGGTAGCACGTGCCTCGTGCGATCAACATGATACGCTAAAAATCATGTTGGATTATGAATGCTATGTACCTTCCAGGAATAGCAGAAAGAAATCCAATACAGCATGCACCTTGTGCGACCAACGTGCTATGCCAACCATAACAGCTACTTCACCATCTGTTTCCTTCTATAGCCGACAGCCCCTTTCCTTTGCCCTCCTCTCCTAGCCGAACCTCCATTCTTCTCCTCATCTTCTCCTCCTCCACCTAAACTCCTTCTCCTTCCCCAAGCTTCTTCTTCAACATACTTCATCTCATGGCCGAACTTAGCTTCCCCTATTCCTTCATCACCTTCATCTCCATCATCTTCATCATCACTCATCTTTATCATCATCATCATCTTCATCAACTTCTCCATGACCATACCACAGCCCTCTCGAAGCCAGCCGATAGCACCCTCGTCACCCCTATCATCATCTTTATTATCTTCATCATCAACCTCATCATCTTTATCACTATCTTCCTATCATCTCTCCCCTTCCTCTCCTCCTCCTCCTCCTTAACACCCAGGTCGAACCTATGTTGTTGCTGCATGTAGCCTCTCCCGTCGCCCAAGGAACCATACTGGTGGAGCTTCCACCTTCGATGAACAGCCCTTAGAGCCACACAGCACCAGTCGATCCCCCAAGGTAATGCCCTGTCGTACGTGGGCTGTGTACCACCCGGTCGAGCAGCGATAACTAGTCGTTGCTGCTGTGCCAGCGTTGTACTGCTACTGTGACATCATTTGGCTAGTGCAAGTCGGCCATCGCACTGGCACCGAACCTAGCCTATTATTACCAGGCTTATTCCTTTCTCAAGCTTGCTCAAACATGTATATTACTGGATGGCCAACTTTAGTATATTATGTTCATTCTTGATATTCGCTTCATTACTGTGGATTGAGATATAGATGACTATTTACTTTTAGTACCCTTGACAGTATAGTACATCTCGGGATAAGACCATTAAATTGAAAACTTATGCTAAGATCGTATTAGCTAGCATGCCCGTACCTTAAGTTCTTATAATTTTGGAACTGGGGCATGATAATCTTGCAAGCCGAGTTATCTCTTTCCGAGATGCTTACTTTCTAGTACCAACTAAGAAAAAATAATGAGGAACCCATCATCTTCGGTCGGGTAAAACATCCTCAAAAACTTACTTCCGCAGAATCAAAACCTGACAACGACAAAATGTAGCTCTACCATTATACCGCTCAAGCCAAACACCTTATCTAGAAAATGGGCTATGACTTGACTAGTGATAGAGGTCTGAATTATGGTAAAGGCCGACGCCTTACCTTACAACTTCGTGCTCCAAAGGGAAAATCTTAAAATTACTACTAGCGTACTCGTTGGGGGTTGGGTTATGTTACACTCATAACAACTCTAGAGAGTTCGGAGCTGGAGGTTATGATGCACTCTCACTCCTCCGATTCCTTAACCTGGGACTCTAATACCAATATCGTCCCGGCCTTCAAGAAGATACTGTCAGTCAATATGGTCTCTACAGATCCCCCAGTCGAGGATGAAGACCAGATGCTTAAATTCTTCGAGGATGAACCCTGGGCTCAATGCTTAGGATCCCAATAGGAATGGCGCTTTGAAAAATGAGATCCTCCCACTAAAGATGAGGTCATTAAAGTAGACCTACTAGATGAGGATTCATCTAAACCCATCTTTATTAGCAAAAGCTTGACGGAAGAAGACAGAGAGTCTCTGACACAGCTTATCCGAGAATACATTGATGTCTTCGCTTGGAGCTATAAAGACATGCTGAGTTTAGACACGCAAGTCACAATGTACCAACTCAACATCCTGCCCAACGCCAAACCTGTCAAACAGCAACAACGTTGCTTCCGTCCCAATATTATGGATGCTATCGAGAAAGAAGTCGACAAACTCATAGAAAGTGACTTCATTCGCGAGGAGCAACATTCAGATCGGGTGGCCAACATTGTGCCCGTCACTAAGAAGAATAGGAAGATTCGAGTCTGTAGAGACTTTAGGGATCTCAACTCGGCTTGTCCAAAAGACGAGTTTTTCCTTCCGATCATCGACGTGATGATTGACAATACTTGTGGCTTCGAACGTATGTCCTTTATGGACAGGTTTTTGGACTACAACCAGATTAAGATGTTTCCTGAAGATGAAAAGTATACTTCATTTTAGACTCCAAAAGGAATCTACTATTATACAGTGATGCCTTTCAGTTTGAAAATGCAGGAGCAACATATCAGTAGGCTATGAGCATCATATTTCATAAATATATCCATAAAATAGTGAAATGTTATGTTGATGACATTGTCGTTAAAAGTCGAAGGAAAACTAGTTATTCGAAAGATTTGAGGATAGTGTTCGACTTGATACAGATATATCGGCTAAAGATGAACCCAACCAAGTCTTTTCTGGGGGTTGCCAGCGAGATGTTCTTGGGCTACGTTGTCACAGCCAAGGGTATTCACATTGACCCTGAAAAGATTAAGGCCATTCTGGACATGGCTCTTCCAAAAAATCTACGAGAGCTTCGAGGCTTGTAAGGGCGCTTGGCATATATCAGAAGATTCATAGCAAATCTCTCTGGGCGATGTCAACTATTTACCAAGCTAATAAAGAAAGTGGTTTTTTTGTATAGACCGAAGAATGCCAATGCGCGTTCGACAACATCAAGAAATATCTCACCAGTCCTCCAGTCCTGGTAGCACCAGTCGTAGGAAGGCCCTTTCTACTATATGTCCGAGCCATGGCCATCCTTTGGGCGCATTGTTAGCCCAGAAGAGGAACGAAGGCCACGAACAGGCAATATACTATCTTAGCAGGACCATGATTGGTCCTGAACATCGGTATAATCCTGTTGAGAAAGAGTGTCTCACTCTAGTCTTCGCCATTTAAAAGATACGCCATTATGTGGCAGGACAGATGATTCACATCGTCTCCAGAGTCAACCCCCTCAGAGTCCTTATGACCAAGCCCGGGGCACTAAACTCATGGCTAGCCACATGGGCAATCCTCCTGACGTCTTATCATGGTGTTCATCCCATAAAAGGCGGTTAAGGATTAAGCATTGGACGACTTCTTAGCGGCACATCCTATACCAGAAATTCTAAGCTTTATGACGACATTCCTGATAAAGACCTAGCGTCAAACGCGGTCTCAGACAATCCTGTCAGACGAATGTTCTTTGATGGTGCCTCGAGAACTGGTCCCAAAGGCAAAATCATCGCAGGGATCGGAGTTGTCCTCATCACTCCTAATAGTATAGTTATCTACCGTACGTATTCTCTCATGGAATCATGCACCAATAATGTTGTTGAGTACAATGCTTTCATTATCAGACTCCGAGGAACTTGACTACCTTGAGGCCTATGGTAACTCGAAACTGATAATTAATCAGGTTCGAGGATAATATGAGGTTCGACATGGGGATCTGGTCCTATATCATCGAGCAGTAATTGACATCATCTCTACCTTTACAGATTTTATAGAACAGTACCTTGGTTACAAAACCTAGAGGACGATGCCCTCGTTGGTTTTGCTGCTTCTCTGGCAGCTCCAGTCGGAACCCAATATTCTGCCACAGTGATGGTTCATGAGCTGGTTTGCCCGAAGAACAATCTACACACTTGTCTGAGTTACTCTGTACAAACAGACACTAATATTGACATTAGGGACTAGCGATTCCCATTCATAGACTACACGGTCTGCGGGATCCTAACTGAAGACCCGTAGAAAGCTACTTCTATCAAGAGATGCTCACTCCGGTTCTTATATGACACAACTACTAAAATATTGTACCATCGT
>JANAVB010029273.1:0-47156 GCA_029216955.1 Iris pallida | reverse complement strand
AGTATTTTCAAACTTGTGCTTATCTCATATTTAAGCTATTTTTTGAACAAATTTATGTACTTCTCTTTATTAGCTTCTTCCTTAAAGCCTCTTTTAATGATGTTTTTTTCTTGGCTTTTTGGTTGACATTTTGGATACATGATGTTTATAATATCTTGATCTTGATAAACCATTCTTTGGATATTACTTCTTTTATGTTTAGGATTCTGGATTTCGATGATGTTCGATGATACTGCATATATTCCTTTGAATCTAAGTTCTTAAGAGTACAAATCATTTTGGGAACAAGCCGAAAGGGTCCTTCTGTCATACAGGTGTAAATAGCCTGAAGCGACACGGTGCACTAGTCTTCGGACTACCGCTAGCTGGGAACCGGCCCTACAGCTAACCTGAAGTGATCAATACTTTATAGACTTAAGATTTATTAAGGTGTACTTGCAACTATCGTCTAGTTCTGGATCCAAGGTACTGAACCCAGTCCCCTAGATTCTAAAATCATCAACGTATCTAGGTCCTACATTTTGATTTACAAATATTTATTTTATTGTTACCCAATGATTTTGTAGCACATATGGATAAATGTAATTCACATTTTATCGTATGCTACCTTGTTATAAGATTCTTTAAGTCCATAGAATATAATTTTTCATATTGTACTAATTTTTCTTAATTCTCGGTTATTAAAGAAGAGATTTGTTTTGGGTACAAGCCTACAAAGGGTCTGTCTGTCACCACGCTACGGTCGAAGCGAAGCGGTACTTAAGTGTTCCCCGCTGAACCTCCGTTAGCTGGGACAATACCTCTACAGCTAACCCAAGATTGATCAATGCTTTATAAACTAAAGATTTATTGAGATATAGTTGTAATTGTTATCTGATGGATTTTGAATTTTAGATTTGATGGATAATATTCTCTCTTTATATTTTCACAAAAGGTAGCATATGTTGATCTATCTTGTTGATTGTGAGATTCTGTAGCATAGATCAATTTATGTCATCTTTTGACTTATACGATTATTCATCATACTAATTTGAATATCTTTTGATTGTTTTATTTTTTGTTCATTCAATGGATATTTTTTCTTTTGTCTAAAGATGATTGTTTTTCGTATTCGTGACTACTCATTGAATATTATGGTATTGTGATTTCATCCTTAGCTTATGTAATATTCGTAATATTCATGTTTTTGAGCTTTATATTATCTTCTTATTCAAGTTACTTACTGTCTACAACAGTAATTCTTTGCAGGGGAGAAGTGATGTATATTGAATTGAATCTCTCTCTCAAAGCATTTCTTTTCTTTAACCTTACGGTTGTCAGGTGAACACCGTGCTAAGGCTTTAAAAGGGAAGAAATAAACTTTGATAAGAAGACCTAATATTTTTGAATTAGTTTTCTACTTCTGAAAATATGTCTCTGAATTTTATTTTAAATTTTGTCAATATTATTATTTTTGGATATAGCCATGTAAAGGGGAGCAGTTAATTGTTTCAATCAATTATCCCCTTGACATGCCATATATCTAGAATACACTTTTTTTTGGACATATATCTAGTTATGTTTATTTGTTCAAATGGATTTATGATTTATGGATTCTTTTATGAAATTGTTTTCGTGATTCGAATCGCCAGCTTTCAGTCTGAGGACTAAATGGATGCATTCGAACATTTACTAAGCAGTTTTTCGTAATAAATTCCACATTTTTGAAAAGTCTTTTTGATTTCTTTTTTATTTATTGAATCTGTCCGGTACTCAAATGTTATATTAAAGACAGTTTTGAAAACTTTTAATGTCTTAAAATATTTCTTTTATATATATATTGGAGATATATTTTGTGTTCATCTTTAAGCATTTGTTCATTGGATATTTCTTTTTCTTGCCTAAAGATGATATTTGTTTTGAGTTTGGAATTTTATATGCATTTGATCAAAGGAAAGAAAAGATGCATCTTGGATATCCCTTAGATCTTGTGATTATTTAGTTTATCTATTTTATGCATATAAATTGTTTTGAACTATATACGCATATTTTAAGGAGGAGTAAATTAATTGTTTCAATTATTTTATGTCCTTAATGTGGTATACCAAGTTTATCACGGACATATATTATTTTACTTAAAATATCTTGTTGAGTTGTTCATGATATTTGGATTTGTATTAGATGAGAGAATATGATTATTATCATTTATTTTTAAATTCTCTCATTCGAGTTTCTAAAAGTTATCTTGCCAAATATATTTAATTATCCTTATTTGATTGAGTTTAAACTGATTTGGCATTCTTATTAAGATTTTATCTCAAAGTTCATGATTATCTATATTTAGACTGATCATACTTTGCGGGGGAGCATTCAAGTCGACTGAATTTCTCCTTCTCAAGTATTTTGTCTTCATTACCTTCATGTTTATCTAATAGATATTCATATATCATGCTAAGGTAATTGAATTCAAATGCATAAACTTTGGTATAGATTTTGAATAGAATCTAGTATGATTATTTTGATATATTTTCAATAATTATACTCTTTATGGAATTGATTCACTAATTTGTATGGACAAATTATGAATCATATTATTAATTTTTGTGATCATTGTTAAAAGTCTCATGATATTCTCAATTTTTTTTGGTATATCTAGATCTGTGAATTTCTCATGACTTATTTATGACCAATGCTTGATTCCTACCATATTGGTATACTTTTTTGGTCTATTTCCAAACACGATATGATGAACAAAATGTATTTTGAATGTCATTTTTTTTGGATTTCTAGTTGGTAAACTATGTATTGATTGATTTCAATGTTTTAAGTTCAACCAACTATTTTGACAAGTTTTTCTACTTTAGTTATGCAATTTTCTACACTTGTCATTACACTATTCTCCTAATCCTTGATCATGATTATTTTTGCTTTCCTCCTTTACTTATGCTTGAGTTCATTTAGCTCTAATTACGGGAGAGCTTATTTTTTATCATGTCAAAGGGAAAAAAATAAGTTTAAGTCAGCACACAATATTCTAATATTATGTGTTTATTAGTGATACATGCATCTATGTATATATATTAAACTTAAAGGATTTGCCATAATAAAAAGGGGGAGATTATTAGCCCAATAATTATAATATTTTTGAATATGGCTAATCAATTAAGTTTACCATAATGACATCACTAATATTCATGTGATCACTATCATGTTATTACCTTAAACTTAGCATTGTCCTAATGTTCTACATCATATGTTTGTATCATAATGTATCATACTGCTTTATTCTCTAACATGTATTTACAGACATGCAGTAAGCATGATCAAACATGATTACACTAGGACATATGCAACAGAGAATTATTGATGGGCCAAAGACGACGTTATACAAGAAGATTTCTCTGAACCGCCTAACGACCTATCCGGGGCCTCGCATCGGGGGTTCCGCTGTCAAGTGAAAAAGGCGTCTTCAAGTCTGCTCAAATATTTGAAGAAAGGCATCATCAAAGGGCTCTTGGTTTTCCTATTTCATCAATATATTTTTTATATTTATTGAGTCTAGGAATACGATGTAAACTGCATCGTACTGGCAAATAGGCTACCCAAGAAACATTTTCAAAATACCCTTTCATTTTGAAAACAAGCCCACTTACAAAAGCCCAAGCTACTTCCTAACTGTTTGACTTTTCAAAAAGCCCAAAAACCAATTTGCAAAACCCTAACAGAACCCTAGCAGAACTGGCCCGAATTTGGCCAGCGTTCGGCCAGAGTTCGGTTAGTGAACGTTGCTTTTTGAACTTGGTCTTCCTGCAGTTACGGATCCCAACGAGATTTTCTCATAGAGTTCTGTCCGAATTCTGCCCGAATTCTGTCAGAATTCTGCCTTTAGAAAAACTATAAAGAGAAGGATTTCGATCATTTCATTTCACTCAAACACCAATTCACTTCATATCTCTTCTCTATAAGCCTACTACTTCTTCCAAAGTGTTCTGAGCTATTCATTTTCAAATCCCAAGCCAGTTACAATCCTCTAGTCGATTTGCCAGTGCGGTACGGTCTAGAAGTTTCAGAGTGATTGTAATCAGAGGCTTGATTGAAGGTAGATACTTCACAATTAAAGTTGGTCGAGTACTTCGGATCAAAGCTCGCGTTGTAGAAGTTGCAAGAACTTCGGATGAAAGCTTGTGGAGATTTTTCATAGTGGATTCAACTGGAAGCTAGAGTTCTTCCGACTGGACTAGTCCTCACAAGAGGAAAACCAGTATACATCATTGTGTTTGAGTTTGCTCTCTACTCTCTACTTTTCATTTACATATCTGTGATATATTATCTGTGATCTTGTTTCTAACATTTTTAAATAGTTAATTTCCGCTGCCTACTCTATTCACCCCCCCCCTAGAGTATTGTGCTTTACAACTCGTTCCTACAATCAGTCCTACAATTGCTATCAGAGCCAGTGCTGCAACTAAGGTAATTATTCTGATCCCAATTGTTCCTACAATTGGTATCAGAGCCAATACTGCAACTAGAGGTATATTCTGATCCCAATTGTTCCTATAGTTTTCACCTATGTGACTTGCCAAGCAACGACGAGTTTCAAGGTATGCCTGGACACGGCCAGCTCGTGTCGTGTTGTCGTGCACGCTTCGGACACGGGACTCGTGTGTCTTCGTGTCCCTAACTGTCAGGACACGAAGACACGAAACTATGGGTTAACGGGTTCAATTAACTGTTATTGGGTTTAAAACCCATTAAGCTAATGGGTTTTGGTTATTTAGCAAGTTATCGGGTTTGGTTTGTTTTCCAACCCATTATCTTAATTCACTATATAACTAACCCAGCCCTATCCTTAACAAGCTAACTCGAGCTAACCCCCTGGCCAGCCCGAGCAATGTTAAGTCTCGGTTGAAATGCACGTATATCAGGGACGCTTGAATATGTGCACGATCCGACTCGAGTGGTGATGGCAGGATTCTCTATCATGAAGCTTGCCTGAAATGCATGTATTTTGGGGACGCCTAGAATATGTGCACGATCCAACTAAGTGATACGTTAAATCAAGTGAGAACTATAGGAATGGAAAAGTGTTGAGGATTTCGAAATAATGTTTCAAAGAAAAGATTGAGGGTAGTGCGAGCGTGGCTCGGATTGAGGAAACGCATAGGCGTAGCGTGTGCGAGAGTTCTTGAATATTGAGTAAATGATAAGTCAAGAAGTAAGTACTCAGTTAGTTTCGAGGACGAAACTTTTTCTGAGTGGTGTATGATGTAGTGCCCCGTCCCGCTCAGTCAATCGGAGGAATCGAAATGCCGACGACATTCAGACTTAGCCTTACAACGGCGACTCGAAGACATCACTTGGTCAAGACGACCGCTCGCTCAGGTGGGATAGTTTCGGTGAACTTGCCTCATCTTAGCCTTCACATAATAAATCGCATGTTTTCAACTTGCACAAGTAGGTTTGATAATAAAATAGACGAATTCACATAGATAAGAGAATAATCTCGTCGGGTCGGATTGAGCTAGAATATGGAAAGGTCCAATGGTCGGCTTAGAGTTGGTGCACGACGTGCTTTAAAAATGACACTCGATCCTTCATCCCGTGGCTTAGGAGAAAGAAAGTTGGTATTCGCCGCAAAGCTAAGTGCTAGTCTCAAGTCATAGGTATCGCCCGCATGAATGCTTGGTAAAGCATGTACGGTCCTATCGTCCAAGGCTTGGCATAGCCTTGGCTCACCCCATGAGTTAAGTTGCGTTGCGTGGCTTATGACATAAGTCTAGGCACCCAAATGACTTGGTCGTTCAGAAGTCGAACGCATGCACGGCCCGTTTCCGCAATGCGAGGCTTGACGTAGCCCTTGCTCGTCGAGTCGTTGTGCGTTTAAGTCAGGCAAGTTATGTTAGGCTATCGGAGTAGTAGCAAGCACGGTCCCACGAGTTCTACGGCTGGGTCTAGCCACGAAGTCCTATGGTCTCAAAGCTAGTTATATGGAGTATGAGTTGGACGACAATGTCGTACGGATCAAAAGTCAGTTTAAGGTACGATGCACGGACATAGTGTTTAAGACACGAGCCATGGTTGATTCAAGGTAAGTTATAGAAAAAGGGGGCTATCAAATAGTCATTCCTAAGTTGAGTAAAAAGGATATTGCATCAAGGGAGAAGGCTCGCGACCGTGGGTCATCGAGGGATCTCATGGATAAAAGTCTTGAACTTGGTTTGAAAGAGAGGGTAACACTGAAAATAAGGATGACTGTGTGAGACGTCAGTTTGAGTCGAGTCTTGCATGGTCATGGACAACTTATCGACAAGGACGATGTTTCCTCGAGCGGCAACCCGGGGCCACGGGACCGACTCGACCTAGGAGGAAACAGGGTATAGTCGTGCATAAGGTTTTAGCACGGGTTAAAGCGGGCGCTTGCAACGGAGCTCGCTACTTGCATTGAAAGGTCCCCGATTTAACAAAGCTATACGTCGCAGGATAGCTTGTTATGCTAGTGGCCAAGTTCATATAGATGTCGGCAAAATAGCAGCTATCCGCGTGTATGTCTTTGGATTGAGTCGAGTTGAATGTGTGTACAAGTTGGAACACAAAGTTTGGGCCTAAGATTTGGCTTCAACATAGGCGTCGTGCTTTGGCACGAGACGTGGCGACGAGTCTCAAGTGTTGACTTGAGAGTTGCATAAGTTGGGTTGAGTTATTCAAGTTTAAGTCAAGAATCACCGTAAGGCAAGTTGGTTAAGTGACACTAAGTTCACAAGTCTCGATTGGGTCAGTTGGTGATCAAAGTAGCAAGGGCCGCGAGGCGGCGATATGGTTAAGTCTTATTAAATTACGAGGTACGGCCTCAACAAGGGTTTGTAGCACGGTCACACGAAAATGGAGTCTATCGTGTAGTCGTGTCTCTGATTTTGGGCCGTAAGACAAACACGATATGATAGGTTAACGTTGTTGGCACGAGAAGGGTCTAGAGGCAAAGTATGAGTTAACATTGTTGTTGCAAGCACGGGATGGTCTAAAGACACGAAATAGGCCAAGGCGTCGGTCCTACAATAATCCTAAGGCAAGAGTAGTAAGACAATCAAAAGGATTATGTTGCACAAAGTAAATAAATGTGTCAGTTTTGTATGGGTGCGCGAGGAGCTCATTCCACCAGTACAGTTGAGTACTGACACCCACATAGTTTTCATGTGCAGGCACAGGTAGAAGCTCGTGACGCGGAGCTCGCTTGGATGCGTCGAGGCACGGAGTTCCTTGGCGATTCGAAGCGTGCGGCCGCATGGAGTCAAGACTTATACGGGACATAATGTATGGACGTCGCCTTCCGAAGTTTTCGCTGGCTCAAGCGTTGTATCGAGAGATGAGAGAGAGCAGAGTGAACTTGTAATGTGAGAAAAGTGAGCTCGAGAGACTTGTAATCTTGGCCTTGCACCCTTTGTAATCTTTGTTTCAATATCAATAAAGAGCTTCTTTGAATAACTTGTGTTTTGTTTTAAAATCTCTGTTGCTATTATTCAACGTCTCTGCATGGGACTTCTGTACGACGACCCTGTCGCAGCCGCTGAAATTGGCCGTTATGGAACCCGCCTTGCACGAACGCAATATAGGCTCGTGCGACATCACGCCTTAGCGAGGACGATTGCTCCTACAGGAGCGGGGCATGACACATACCATGGTCCCACCACCGGTAGAGCCACGACAGAGAGCGGGAAACATCAAGGACTTCATGGGCTTGAACCCCAGGGAGTTCATGGGGACTGAGGGCATCATAGTTGCAGATGATTGGCTAGACTCGGTAGAGAGGAAGCTCCTTGGAGCTAGGTTGTCAGGTGACCTTCAGGTCGAGGCAGCAGAATTTTTGCTGACAGACTTGGCAGGAGTTTGGTTCAGGAATGAGCCACTATTCACGAGAGGGAGGGCCACATGGGATCAGTTCAAGATCCAGTTCAAGAAAAAATTCTTCTCGACCACCGGTAGGTTAGCCATGGGGCTACAATTCCAGAACAACCAACAGGGGAACCGTTCTGTTGACGAGTACGCAGCGGAGTTTAGTCGTTTGAGTCGTTTCGCTCCTAGTCTGGTTACAGACCCAGAGGAGATGACGCGTAAGTTTTGCCATGGTCTAGTCCCAGACATTGGCATTCTCCTAGTGGCGAACGGGACGACTGACTACTACCAAGCCTAGAGTTGGCCCGGAGCATAGAGGAGCGTCTTCTATCTTACAAGAGGTCGGCTTCCGTACACCACGAGGGACCTTCCAAGAGCCAGGCTTCCCAGCCGAGAGCACCGACGCCGTACCAGCAGACATATCGCCCTCCCATACCACATCACCCAACCCTACCAGTTAGAGCCCCGGGACCACGGCAGCAGAAAGGAGCTGTGTGTTCATTCTGTAGGAGGCCAGGCCATGACGCTTCCGTCTGCAGGAAGAGGTTGGGGCAGTGTTTAGCTTGTGGGTCTACCACCCATCAGCTTCGGGAATGCCCAGTAGCGAGGGTACCAGGTGCTGGACCCACATCTAGAGGATTGCCGCTTCTGACTCAGCAGCAGAGGTTCGGGCAACATCTGCAGCAGCAGAAGGGACCCCAGGAGAAGGCTTATAGTCTGGCTCTTGAGGCAGATGTAATGCCCCGCTCCGTACGGTACATTATGCTGAGTCGTTGACTCGAAGAGTTGCGTTGACCCGATTATGTATCGATGTGAATCGATACAAAGTGTTAAGTTGTCCTGAGCAATGCATCGAACTAAGTCGATACGAAGAGTTGCCTTGTCCCAAAGAATGCATCGAGTGAATCGATGCGAAGCGCCGCGTTGCCTCGAAGGATAAGTACGTTGAAATGGCTCAAAGATTCTAAGAAATCGAATCGACCAAGGCGCAAGTCCGAATCGATGTAAGTATTGATTTTAGTTGGTTTCATGTGCAGGTTATACGTTTACGCTGAAATGTTAGACGTCGATTTTTTGCCTTATTCAGTAAGGGATCCGCGAAAGCAAATCGTCGCATTGCGACGGAATGAAGCGTTGGCACGGTAAGCCAAAACGGACGTATAATTCAATAAAGCACGAAGTGCTCGAATGGCTAAGTCAGGAGAGTTGCCTGTGCAACGAAGTTATGAAATCGAGCCGCAACGGCTCGACGAAACGACAAGGCATATCGATTCAAGGTGAGGGGACATTGACTCTCTTTCCTACTCCGTCATGCTTAAGTAAAATACATATCATTGAATGCTGAGTTAACCTATCAACGCCACGGGCGTGGCTCGATAGAGAGATAAACATAGTGCATGTTGAATACTAGATAGAACAATTGAAATGAATCGTACGGCAGACGTACGAGTCGCTATGGAACATTGAATATCGCAAAGGCGAGCGTCTCGGTACGCAAGCCATAAGAACATGGGATAACTATATCGACGAGTGCCCCAGTGTATAAGTCATTTCGTATCCCGCGCACGAGTTAGCATGCTACAACATTGAAAGACTATATCGGTGCGAGTGCCTCAGTGCACGAGCGATAGAACATTGAATACCTTATCGAGGTGTGCCTCAGTTGCACGAGTCGGAAGGGTGGAACATAAACATAACGCGTTGAATACTAAGGCATAGAATATGGGAAACACGGCTTCGAGGCGTGCGTTAAATGCACGATGCAAGGAAAGACGACAAATGTGCGCAGTTGCACGATATTTACAAAAGATGGCGTCGTTGCGACAAGGAGAACACTTATGGCATGGATGTGACATAACTGTCGATGTGGCATGGTGCCTTCGAAATGTTCGTGGCCTTCGAGCGTTCGTTGAGGACATTTGGGGCATTGTGCCAATTGAAATAGAGATAAGCGAACTTGCTTGGTTGTATGAAATATAAGATTAGTTGCATGGTCAAATGGACTTAAAGATATAAAAGCCCGTGCATGGGTATTCCCTCGAACGTGGCGCACCAGGGCGCTGGGATCGTTCGGCCTAGGAGGGATTGCGTTTACGGTATTGTTGGTGCACTTCATTTAGACGGGTAGAGACCTTCTGGTGAATGTGATAAGCCACTTGCTGCGATTATTTCGGTGGCCTCTGATGTTTGGTTAGCAACCGCACAGAGTTAACATCGTCTTATGTTTCGATTCGATAAATATAAGTCCATTCTAGCCCGAAAAGCTAGTGACCTTCATATAGTTAAGGGCGATGGGTTGAAAGTGCAAGGTATATATCGTGCACATATAGACCCTGAATAGAGGGCACTTATAACATGACAGAAAAAGCTGATAAGCGTATTCACCTTGCGTCGGTGCAAGGGCGAGTGCGTCGACTTGGTAAGAAGTCGCGCCACGAAACAACACGGGATTGATATTGGTTGCCTGTTTTATTATGCGAATCAAATAGATATGCTTTCCATGATAACATGCTTACAGTCTTCGAATATGCCATGAACTCATCCTAAGGAGAACATAGAAAGAGAACTAAATTGTATGTTTGCATGAATCAATACAATACTAAATATCGGTTTGTTAAGTGGGTTTTTGATCAGTACAGCGAGGACGAAAGTACTAATCCCCCACTAGTTTGCTAGCAGGTTCTGGGATTGGTCTGCTCGCGGCAGAGCTTTGCTTGAACGCGTTGAGGCTTGGAATGCCGAAGCGTATAGAGGCGTGCAAACGGCATTGACGTTCGGACATGCAAAAAGATTGATGCGGCCGAGATATAGAAGGCATGATGTATGGAACGGTAAAATTCTTTGTGGGCAAGAGAGAGAACCTGAGTGTTGTAGCCAATCTGGCATATATTATTGGGCTGTTGAAAGCCTTTGTAATCTCGTTTCGAATATCAATAAAGAGAATTGTTTCATATACTCTGATTTCCTTTCGTTGTTAAAATCAACTCGAAGATAACCATTTGAGAACTTGTCATCTTGCCTTGCACGAGCGCAACTCCAGGCTCGTGCGGCATCACGCCCCCTGCGAGGACGATGGTTCGGGTGATTCCGAGTCAGGGCGTGACTAGGGGTGAGCATTATTCGGTTTTGAACCGAAAACCGAACCGAATAAGAGATTCGGTTCGGTTTAAAAATAAATCGGTTCGGTTTCGGTTTTGAAAATACTAAATTTTCTTATTCGGTTTCGGTTTTGGGTTTCGGTTTCGGTCCAAAACCGAAAACCGAATAAGAAAATTTAGTTTATATATATATATATATATATATTTTTTTTTTTTTTAGTTTTATATTATATATATATATATTATATATATATATATATATATATATATATATATACACTAAATATATAGGTATATACTATAGGTATATATAGAGAGAGAGATATACTATAGGTATATAATAAATATCTAGGTATATTTAGTTATTATACATATTAACAAAAACAAAAAACAAAAAAAACCCAAAAATCGAATAAACCGAAAACCGAACCGATTTAATTCGGTTCGGTTCGGTTTCGGTTTTGCTTATTCGGTTTCGGTCCAATTCGGTTTTCGGTTATTTGGTTCGGTTGGAACCGAATAAACCGAATACTCACCCCTAGGCGTGACAAATTGGTATCAGAGCTCTAGGCTCAATTTTCTCTGGACGTTTGCTTTGTTTCAATTCCAAAGAGTTGCCCACCACAAATCGAAATCACTCTTGACTCTACTCGATGCCGCACTGGATTTTCCATACAATAAGTCTAATTCAAATCATGTAATTTTGCCGCGTGTTGTTTTGGAAATTACATGGTGTTTGCTGGAAAAGTCGGGAAAGGTTTGTTGCTGCAGTGCAACAAGTTGCGAGATATGAATTCAAGGATTTGTTGCTTACAGATGCAATATGTCGTGAATTGTAATTTGAGATGTTCGTTGTTTGTAACGATCGATATGAGAAAAGTTTGTTTCATCAATACAATGAAAGTCATGGAATATTGCTGCAGCAATTGCCACGCGTTGATTGTAAATGATGCGTTAAAAAGAAAATGAAAGTTGATATGGAATGTGTCGAACGGATTCACATATTGATTTTGAATGTGCGTTGTGATGAAAAGTGATAAGTCAATATCGAATGTGTTAAGCGGATTTGGGCATTGACTTTAAATGTCGGGTGTAAATCGTTGCACGAGGTGCAGTAAATATCGAAAATAAATCGTTGCACAATGTACAATGCGTATTAAAAGTAAATTGTTGCACGTGGTGCAACGCATATCAAAGTGAAATCGTTGCACGAAGTACGACGGATATTGAGAATGAATTGTTGCACAAGATACAACGGAAGAAAATAAAAGTTATAAATCGAGAAACGAAATCGGTTCGGTTGCGCACCAAGCTTGTGTTGGCAAATGAAAACATTGGCCGAGTTGTTTCGAATTTGATTTAATCAGAGTTACAGTTGTGATCAAGCACGATCACTGCGAAAATCGTGAGTCGGAAGAGATCGTTGGTTTTTAAAGAGTACGTTGCGACGGGAGTAACTTGATTTCTGGGTGGTATATGGCATACCACCGATGAAATGAATGGCTCGATTCCGAGTGGTATATGCAATACCACTTTGCATCAACGTATTGTGAGAATTGCGGAAGGTTTGTCCGCAACGGACGGGATAGCACTGAGTCTCGATTGAGAATTTGTATGACGGCATGTTGATGCAAGTGTTCTTCGATGATCGGTTAGAACGGTAAGGCGGGACTTGTAACATTAAATGATACGTTGATTGAAAATTTATGTGTCGGTCGAATGACTGGAACTAGCGAAACGATTATGCCTTAAGACAACAATCGGATTGACGGGATAGGAAACTCCAAACGTTGAAATCGAACCGCACGACTTGCGAGCTCGATGAAAATGTTGGGCGATACAAATTATAATCGAATCGCACGACTTGCGATTTCGATAGAAATGTTAGCCGATGCAAAGTGAAATCGAATCACACGACTTACGATCTCGATAGAAATATTGGGCGAGACGAAATGTAATCGGATCGCACGATGTGCGACTTCGGTAAGAAAGTTGGTTGACGCGAGTAATCGTGCCAAAGAAATAGTTGGTTACGTTACGGCGAAACTCATTTGAGTACAACTGAAAACATGCAAAACTTAGAGGGCGAGATCGTATGACTTGAGGGTTCGATGTTGGATAATCGGTAACTCAGTTACGCGATCAAAGTATAGCGGAATGCGACAAATCGGAGAACGAGTTGATGCGTATGGAAAAGTTCGTTGCGAACTTGGATGTATGCGATGCGAGTAAAGTTGACGTTGAAACTGATTCAAAGTTGACCCTTACGCTATCGAAATTGATACGGCGTATCGAGATCGATACGTAAGGAAACGTAAGCACGATGTGAGAATACAAAAGAGTGTGCCTCGCGCTATCAAATTTTGTAGATAATGATGCGAGAATGAACGAACTTGGTTAATCGTAAATTTTGTGATTGATCAGGGCGAGACTATAAGTCATCGACGATTGTTCGATGCGTATGGCATCTCGTGTGACCGCAAAATAAGATAGACTCGAACTCAATACGAGTAGATATTTCATAAATTACGGAATCATCGACGGCCGTGCATGACTTTACTCGGAGGATAGTTGCGCATCAGTTGCGCCGATAGAAATGGTTATGTACGGATCGGGTAGTCGCATAGAAAATCGTCAGAACGTAATTTAGCTCCGAAATAAGATATAGCATGGTTCGTAGTAAACTGTCCTTCGGTGATGATCCACAATTATCGAGCGTAGCTTCGGGGCAGCTGACCCTAGAAGACTTGATCGCCAAATCAAATTGAATGCTGTAGACCGTAAGATGACCTATGCGATATCGCATATGAAATTGCACCGATAATAAATACAATATGGTGCATGTTGATGATAAGTCTAGACGATCGAGAATTGTTGAAACAACTTTCGATTGAGAATGATATAGTTAGAATTAAGTATTCGTCGGATGAATACTTGAATGGTTACGTTGATCGGCGATCGAACAAGAAATTCACCAACAGACTTGGTGATTCGGATAGGCGATTGCGAGAATCGTGCTATGCACGAGAGAGAACGATAAGAGAATGACTTACGAGTCATGTCGTTAGATTCAGATTCATCTTGCAATTGAGCTTGCGTGAATCAAAACTTACATTCGATATTGCGAGACCGATAAGTTGGAAATTTGGCTAGTGAATTCCTACTCGTTAGGAAATCGAACGTAAGGCGCATCGTAAAGACCTTCGTTTCAAGGCGATCGTTGTATTGAGCACCATCGTCTTGATGTAAACTTTTGTGTTGGATAGATTGTGGCCTTTGTGCAATGTCAATTTAAAGTTACGTCAGAAGAATTTGAGCACGGTGTCTAGGTAAGTCACCTAGCGGACGTAGTCCTGAATGTTGATGCTTTTACAAGTCAACAAAGAGAATCATATCGAGATAGGATTCGAAGTAAAACATCAGAAATCGTTGGATAATGATGCCGAACGCAAGGCATTGCGGAGACTCGTTGTGATCGGATGCGCGACGACTTGATGCGACGCGTAGAATTGATAGTTCCGATGAAACATACAAGTAAGAAATGCAATTTTTGAATCGCATCGTGTGCCTTAACTTTTGTTGGAGGATCGCGTATGTATCAATATGCATATGCAATAGAATTGCGAGAACTTATGCTAGAGACCAAGTCCGATTGAGAGTACGAGATGGCAAGTAATTGAGAATAAGAAGTTACATGTTAGCGTTGTTCCGATATCCTACAACTGAGCTTGGCTGAAATACATATATTGGTGGGACGCCTAAAATATGTATATGATTCCAAACTAAGTTGTATGATCCAAACGATAGTGAGACGAGATCGTGGAACAATCTAGTAAAACCCTTAGAAATTTAGTATTGGTTTCGGTTCGAGGACGAACCTTGTTTTGAGTGGTATTTATGTAATATCCCGCTCCGCACGGTACATTATGCTGAGTCATTGACTCGAAGAGTTGCGTTGACCCGATTACGTATCGATGCAAATCGATACAAAGTGTTAAGTTGTCCCGAGCAATGCATCGAACTAAGTCGATGCGAAGAGTTGCCTTGTCCCAAAGAATGCATCGAGTGAATCGATACAAAGCGCCGCGTTGCCTCGAAGGATAAGTGCGTTGAGACGGCTCGAAGATTCTAAGAAATCGAATCGACCAAGGCGCAAGTCCGAATCGATGCAAGTATTAATTTTAGTTGGTTTCATGTACAGGCTATACGTTTACACTGAAATGTTAGAGGTCGATCTTTTGCCTTATTTAGTAAGGGGTCCGCGAAAGCAAATTGTCGCCTTGCGACGGACTGAAGCGTTGTCACAGTAAGCCAAAATGGACGTATAATTCAATGAAGCATGAAGTGCTCGAATGGCTAAGTCAGGAGAGTTGCCCGTGCAACGAAGTTATGAAATCGAGCCGCAACGGCTCGGCGAAACGACAAGGCATATCGATTCAAGGTGGGGGAACATTGACTCTCTTTCCTACTCCGACATGCTTAAGTAAAATACATATCATTGAATGCTGAGTTAACCTATCAATGCCACGGACGTGGCTCGATAGAGAGACACTACCAAAATAAGTGGTTTTAGCGACGCCCAAAAACGTCGGAAAAATAGGAAATTCCGTCGCTAATCTGTATCACCGACGTATTTACCGACGTTTAGCTTTTGTCGCCGTTTCCTTAGTCGGTGATCACGAAAACGTCGCTGAACGTCGCAATTACCGACATTCAGCGACGTACGAGTACGTCGGTGAGTTATCGACGTTTATCGTCGTTCCGTCGGTATATTAGCGACGTATATGTAGTCGCCACACGTCGGTAAAACCTGGAATAGTTACCGACGTCTAGCGTCGTTTCGTCGGTAATATAGCGACGTGAGTTTTGTCGCTAGACGTCGGTAATGGTCCTGTACATTTTTGCAGCTAGTGTCGGTAAACGTCGGCAAATACGTCGGAGAGCTGTACTTTTTGCAGTTAGTCGTCGGTAAATGTCGGTAAAACGTCGCAAACATATATTTGCAGCTTGTCGTCGGTAAACGTCGGAAAACGAAGTCGCTAAACGTCAGTAAGCGTCGCTAAACGTCGCTAAAGTTGTAAAAAAAATAAAAAAAAATAAAACACAGATTCTATATTACCACTCACAATTCTATAAAACACATATAGGTACACATTCAAATCCCCACTCACAATTCCAAATCACAGCGCATTGAAACCCCCACTCACAATTCCAATACAAACATCCAATACAAACATCCAATCAAAGTCACAAATATCCAATCATAAGTCACAAACATCCAATACACAACTAACATCCAATACAAACATCCAATCATAAGTCACAAACATAAGATGATACAAACACAAATAAAAGTCCTAACTAGGACTACTAGTGATCTGGTGCAGGAGGGGCACCGCCGCGACGAAGGCGTAAAAACTCCTCATACTCCGCAAGTGAAATCGATACAGATGGAGCGCCAGGCTGTGACGTCGGTGGAGTCGGTGTCGAAGAAGAAGGCGGTGGAGGCGGCGGAGTCGACGACGATGAAGGCGCACCCAGAGTACCAGCATGCTCCAACGCTGTAAGTCGCTGGTTGTATGAATCCATGATAGATAACATTCTACCAGTGCTCTGGACCATCGAATCCTGCGCCTTTCTCACCGTCTCGGCCATGGTCACCTGTCCTGTCTGCAACTCCGTCACCGTGCGCTCTAACCCTCCAACGGCGCGCTCTGTCCTCTCAGTCGTCTCCCTGAGGTCTATAATGCCGCGGTCGAGCGCATCCAATCGTGCTAGCAGCGCAGGATCGTCCGTAGGATGCTGAGACTGCTGCTCGATCCGTCGTAGCAGGTCGTCACGGAGAGACTCCATCATCTGGTGGACTCGGGCAGACTCCTGGGACGGCTGTGGACCATGCACACTAGCAGGAGATGTCCTAGAGGACTGGGTCGCAACTAGGGCGCCATAGGATCCCGTACCGTAGTACGTACCCCTACGGAGGCCACCAGCGGCGGTCATCCACAGCTCGTCCTCCGACGGAGCTTGAGTGGGCTGCGAGGAAGTACCGGCCTCTCCTGCATCAGGTGCACTAGCAGCCGCCCGTTCCCGCAGCCTCTTATACTCGGCCTAGAAAGTATGGATAGTACTCTATGATTTCTAATTTATAATTAATGTACTTATTTTTACTAACTTCATGAATATTTATTTGCATCATATTTACTAAGTTATTTAAAATGGACACGAAGTATTAAATTAAGATAACGTATTGTAATACTTACATAGGTCTGCTCGGCCCTCTCGTCAATAAGGACTCCGCCCTTCCGATGGGTGGCCAGGAAGACGGTCACCATGTCGGCGTTACCGACCTTCCTTACCTGTAATTAAATATATTATCTTAGTAATAATTTATCGGATTTGCATTAAAAATATTTCTAAAAGAGAAAGACATACCAGACGACGGAAATGTTCCGTCATCGGAATCGACCCACCGCACCACTTCGAGGCATGTTGCCTAGCCGCCTTGGCCTTCTCCGACTTCTCCTTGTACTTTGGCTCCTCGAATCGAGCCTTCATCGCATTCCATTGATCAGGGGTGATCCAACCTTGGATCGGCTTTCCGGCACGATCACGATCCTTCTGATCGTTGATAGAGTCGCGGATCAGCTTGGCAGCGACGGAAGGAAACATCCCCTCGATCTGCTCGGCCCGGTGCGGCGGATAGTAAAACATATCCTAGAACAGTACGAAACCAAATATTTATTAGTTATATATAATATGCATAAATTAAATGATTCATGTTAAAAACAAATCTATTTTAACCTTGAAGCGCGTAAACCAGAAGTTCTTCCTTTCGTCTGGAGCATCAGAG
Source organism: Iris pallida (assembly GCA_029216955.1). Classification (NCBI taxonomy): domain Eukaryota; kingdom Viridiplantae; phylum Streptophyta; class Magnoliopsida; order Asparagales; family Iridaceae; genus Iris; species Iris pallida. The sequence goes on along the minus strand of JANAVB010029273.1, from coordinate 29,342 downwards.
TAGTTAATCCAGGGACCACCATAATTATGCCTCAGCATATCGCCTAGGCGTCTCTGTACCCCTGAAGGACGATATCTATACATACATATTATATTCATGAAAAAAGTTAATTTATGATAAAAACAGAAGAAAAATAATAAACCAAAATACCTACTTTGTACCGTCGGCCCAGATCTCCGTCCTCCCCTCCTCCGGAGGTGCGCACGCATCATCTTCATGATGCTGGTCGGCCGTCGGCGCATCCTCCTCGGCCATCTGCTCATCCGTCTCCATCGTCGTATCAACATCAGGAACGCTAGACGGGGGAGCCCTCTCAACAGGTCTGGAACTACTCGTCCCAGGAGATATGCCACGTGACGTCGTCCCAACCGGCCCAGCTACTGTCCGATATGGAGGAGTAATCGGCGACGAGGATCCAGAGCCGGTACCAATAGGAGGTACCGAAGGCAAACTCCGTCCCCTAGCAGTACCTGTAGGAAGTACCGGATGATCCCGACCTCCTCGTGGCCCTCGCAAATGTCCGCGACGACCTGCCATACCTGATAACAGCATATGATAGTACAAGATATAATAGAGACTAGAAATATGACAGTACAACAATATAGAGACTAGAAATATGACAGTACAACAAATAATAGAGACTAGAAATATGACAGTACAACAAAGATAATAACCAAGGTAACATATGATGATACATTCTACAATAAACATCTAAGTCCAGATAATATCTCTCTCAATCATCTTCAGAATAATCATCTTGTTCGTCTTCCTCGACCTCATCTTCCTCTTCCTCCTCATCTTCACTTTCGTCTTCACCTTCGTCGGCTTCGCCTTCCTCTTCGGATAATTCTACATCTTCTACATTATGTGTCGTGTAATGCGTAACTTCCGTGGAGTCCACATCGACAATATTGGTTACAGGAGGTAGCTCGTCCTCCTGGTAAGCTTTTTCATCAACATCAAAAGTATCTCTAGCTTTAGTCTTGCATACTGCCCACCAGTCAGACTTCGTTGCTCCCCGTCTCGGATAAGCTGTAAAATACACGAGCTGAGCCTGAGTTGCTAGGACAAACGGTTCGTAGCCTTGATATCTACGCTTGTAGTTTATATCCACAAGACCATGCTTGTCAATTTTCCAGCCTTGATTTTCAATCGGATCGAACCATTCACACTTGAACAACACGATATTTGCAGGTTCTCTGCCATAATTATATGACAACTCCACAATCTCTCGCAAGATGCCAAAGAAATCATTTCCTGGATCGACGTCTTTGTAGTTCGAAGACTTGATACACAAACAACTGTTCTTCGTGGAATCAAGATCCAGGAAGCTGTCTCTGATCGGAGCATTTGTCGACTTGAACCGAAAGCCATTGACACAATAACTTGGCCATGTTTTAACAAAAGTAATTGGTCCCTTGGCAAGAGTTCTAATTAATTCAATCTCGGGTGAAATTAGACGATCGACCTGAATATCAAAGAAGAGATAATAAGTTATTTATTGCGCAGTTGCATTAGAAGAGGCCAGTAAATATTACCGAACTGCTTACATATTCGCTCAACCAAGAAGGAAAATGACGTCTCATTTCTTGTTCTAATGCTTCGTCTGTTAGGTAGGGTCTAACCAGCCTCAACTCATCATTATAGGTGCTGGAAAACAACGAAGCATTAGAACGATTAGTACAATAATATTAGCTTATACTATTACATTGAGATGACGTAAACTCATCATTCCTTACTTACCCTTCTAGCTTCTCCACTTCATCCTCGTCGCAATTGAGTAATACATACAACTGAGCAGCCCTTAGCTCTTCGTCATTCAAATATCTCTTCTTCATTTTTCCCGAAGGCTTTCCGGACGCATTGAATACTTTCAGTATTCCATCATTAAATTCTTGATATCCGTCGTCGTTTCTCGGAGCCCTCGTTCTATTCGTAGCAACATGAGGTTTGAAATAGGAGGAGCAGAAATTTGTAATCTCCTCGAGAATATAGGCTTCACAAATAGAACCCTCGACCCGAGCCTTATTTTTTACCTTTCTTTTTAGGTGATTCAAATGTCGCTCGAACGGGTACATCCATCGATATTCGACGGGTCCACCAACACGTGCCTCGTAGGAAAGATGAATCGGCAAATGCTCCATAGAGTCGAAGAATCCAGGAGGAAACACCCTCTCTAGCTTGCACAGTGTTACCGCAATGTCCTTCTCTTGCTTTTCTAGACGATCAACGAGCAATTTCTTAGAACAAAGGTCCCTGAAGAATATGCTAAGCTCCGTCAATGGATCCCAAACTGCCTGCGGTAAGAATTCCCGAAATGCAATCGGAATTAACCGCTCCATGAATACGTGACAATCATGGCTCTTCATACCTGTCAGTTTGTTCTCCTTGAGGTCGACGCATCTTCTCAAGTTTGAAACATACCCATCTGGAAATTTCAGACCTTGAATCCACCTACAAAGCCTCACTTTATCCTCCTTCTCCAGTGAGAAAATTGCCTTAGGCTGCTTCAACTTTCCATTCCCGTCCTCTATCAAATGCAATGCAGGACGTCAATTTCTTTCAAGTCCAATCTAGCCTTAGGATTGTCTTTCGTCTTCCCCTTTACGTCCATTACAGTATTAATTAGTTGTCAAACACATTCTTCTCAATATGCATGACATCAAGGTTATGTCTAATCAGATTGGTGCTCCAGTATGGCAGATCCCAGAATATACTCTCTTCGTCCAGTTATGAGTGCGACCAAATCCGTCACACTTGTAGCCCGTAGCAGGCTGCTCAATAGCACTTGGTAAATCTCTAACCTCCTCCCATATCGTGGCTCCGCACCACCTTGTCGGTGGATCACCCTCTCCACAACGCCAGCACGAAAAGCATTCTTGTTCCTCCGGTACGGATGATCCTTCGGCAGGAATCGTCGATGACAATCGAAGAAGCACGGTTTTGCCTCCGTGTTTCAAACGGAAAGCCTTAGTGTCGTCCATGCAACACGGACATGAAAGACGACCATGCGTGCTCCATCCAGATAACATTCCATAGGCCGGAAAGTCGTTGATGGTCCACATAAGTGCTGCCCGCATCTGGAAATTTTGTTTTCTAGATACATCGTACGTGTTGGAACCTACTTCCCACAGCTGATTCAACTCATCAATCAATGGTTGTAAATAAACATCAATGTTCCTTTTCGGATTGTTCGGACCTGGGATAACGGTGAGGAACATATGGAGTCTTCATGCACATCCAAGGCGGTAGATTATACGGGGTGACGATCACAGGCCAACACGAATACTGGGATCCTGAAAGTCCGAATGGGGTAAAACCGTCAGAGCAGAGACCCAATCTAACATTACGGGATCAGAAGCAAAATCTGGATACTCTCGATCAAAGTGCTTCCATGCTTCTCCATCAGATGGGTGATCCAACACTCCTTCGGTATGTTCCCGCTTATGCCAACTCATGTTTTCTGCAGTTTCCTTCACCATAAACAACCGCTGCAAACGCGGCGTCAACGGCAAGTAGTGCATCGAAGAGGTAGGCTTCCTGGTACCGACAGACTTTCTCTACCACAGGCCTTGTAGCGATCGACACCACAAAATCTGCAGGCGTCTTCATCCTTGTCGTCTTTGTAGTACAACATGCACCCGTTGCGACAGGCATCGATTTTTTCATATCCCATCCAGAGCGATCTAACCATCCTCTTAGACCGGTAAAAGTCTTTAGGCAACTTCGCACCCTCAGGCAATATTTCTATAAGCAACTCCATAATACGGTTGTAGCAATCTTGCGACATGTTAAATCGGACTTGATGCTCAACAATCTTGTAACCACCTCCAACGGTGAATGATCCTCACAACCAGGATATAATGGAGTCCTTGCATTCTCCAGCAACTCCATGAACTGTGCAGCATCGGGGTTCGGTGCCTCCTCAGGTGCATCATGATCATCCGGATCGAAACTAGGCCCGGCCGCGTCAAAAACCATGTTCACCAACCCATCGTCGTAAGGAGCGTTGTTGTGGACATCAACATAAGGCTCGTACTCCGATGCTAAAGACACAAGTTCTCCGTGCTCGCTCCACTGATAGTAATTCGGCGTGAAACCCTTCGAGTACAAATGATACGTGACATCCACTTCTGGATGATATTTAAAGTTACGACATCTCACACACGGACACTTAATTTTGGTACCGTCCATGTACTGAGGGAACGCCTTGGCAAACTGCAGGAACTGGTGTACACCCTCTATGAATTCATCCCGCACACCGCACATGTCATCAGGATGACGGTTGTACATCCAAGTACGATTCCGCAGATAGTAATTCAGCTCCATAATTCTGTAAGATAGATACATCAAGGTAGTGAATGATATGCAAGTGTCAAAGCTTTTCCGATGGATTGCATTTATCTTTTCATCCATTCATTCATGCATTGCATTTATCTTTTCAGTTTTGCATATCATTACCTACTATTATACATGCATACTTTATATATACATCAAGGTAGTAATACTAGTTGATGTTCTGAAAAGGAGAGTGCGATGTCTAGTAGAGGATTCTTTTTTTTGAGGAGCTGTCATATCATGGAAGTCAATATAAAATAAAAGAAGTATACATGCAATTCTATATGATTCCTAGGCCAATCAAGGTCAAAGTCAACTATTGGTCAACTCGATCAACAATCTAGTAAAATGAATGAATATTAAGGCAGTTTATTTCGTAAGTAGTAATTCATATCCATATCCAATTGAGGATAATTCTGTAAGATAGATAGATGCACATTGCAGTCAGTGAATGAATATTAAGGCAGTTTAGATATGGGTGCGCAATTTAGATAGAGGTCAGTAGAGAGCGACAGTTTAGAGAAACTGAGATTATTGGTGAGGTATAATTGTACTTGTAGGAGTACACGACACCAACTGTCCAATATCGACCCTTTGGGTCTACAAGAGTTACTTAACTCAGTTTGTCAAGACAAGTAAAACTTTTTAAATTAATACCCAATATCGACCCTTTGGCCTGTGCTTGAGCAGTATCCTAACTCAAACTATCTATCCTAACTAATAAATTAATATCCTACTTTAACATCTACTAACTCTCATATTCCTTCTAACATAAACTAATATCCTAATCTTAACTAACCCTTTAACTGAAACTAATATCTAAATAATGCTAATCATGAACTAACACCCTAACCTGGAAGTCCACACTGCTTAAGCACAGGCCATAGGCCAAGTTATAAGGCAAAATGCAGGCAACTGCCTGTAGCTACAAGGCAAAACCAAATGTTGACGGTATATACCGTCAACATTTAAAAAGTTTACTTGTCTTGACAAACTGAGTGAAGTAACTCTTATAGGCCCAAAAGGTACTCTATACACTCTTACTTATACAAGCCTTTTGAGGCAATCAGCGTTATACTAGATTTTCGAAAAAAATCTATAACTCTGATAGGCCCAAAAGGCTTGGCATAAGTAAATTTAATTTCTAAAGAATGGCTCAAAACACTGTACCAATCATACCTATATTTCTAAGATACTCTATATACTCTAGGTACTAGGAACTAACTCTCTAACACTCTAATGATACTCACTCACATATACCCACTCTTACTTAGGAATACTAAGATCTGACACATACTGATAATCACGTCCCTAATGTGGAGTCGCAAAATGTCGCTGAGTTAAACAAAACAGCGACGTTTTGTGACTAGACCGCGACATCAGCTTTCCCGGTAATTCATGGCTTCTGTGAAATAACCACATCTTGGCTATTTGTTAAATAGATCGACCATGAGCTCCCATGTTCAGTCGTGCCTTCAACATCATGTTCAAATGAAGGTGACAAGCAGCTGACTATAGAAAAATATGCCGTATTGAGCTTCATAAAGAAATGCAAGATTACTACATAGGAGAAAAGGTTTGGTAGGATTACGTCAAAGCACACGGCTTAGAAAATTATGACATATTTGTCTTCCGACACCGTAGTAACATGGTTGGTACATTAAGGGTCTTTGACAAGGTGACATGTTGTGAAAAAATATATCCTTATAGTTCTTCTACGGATTTACTTTAACATTACGTAGGAGAACTAAGGATATATTTGTTCACAACATGCCACCTCCTCAAAGGCCCTTAATGTGACAACCATGTTACCACGGTGTCGGAAGACAAATATGTCATAATTTTCTAAGCCGTGTGCTTTGACGTAATCCTACCAAACCTTTCCTCCTATGTAGTAATCTTGCATTTCTTTATGAAGCTCAATACGACATATTTTTTTATAGTCATCTGCTTGTCACCTTCATTTGAACATGATGTTGAAGGCACGACTGAACATGGGAGCTCAGGGTCGATCTATTTAACAAATAGCCAAGATGTGGTTAATTCAAACGATAGGAGTCGCTATATTCCTTAGAATAGACTTGGAATATTCTCTAGAATATTCTTGGAATATGCCTTGTAGCCAAGTGCTAATTAGATCTAGATCTAATTACTCCTATAATTACCTCTCCTGCCCCCATTAGTGCTAATCACTACAAGGGGGGCCATGGGGGTGCTACTGCTGATGTAAACTGCTGCTACAACAGCTGTTCTTGCTGCTGCTGTTGCTGGAATGGGGGCAGCAGCTCACCTTCTACTCCCCATCCATCTATCCACCTATCCATCCAACTATCTATCTAATATATCTACACATACCAATAGCTAACTAGTATCCTATTTCTAACCCCAACTTGGTATCCCAAACCAAGGCTCTAAGACGGATAAATATCAGGTGTCTGAATCTGAGCCACAAAGTCCTAAATAGAGCAATACAGGTCATGATATGCAAAATACAAGAGAAATGAAGGATACAATGCAATCTATATGATTTCTAGGTCAATCTAGGTCAAAGTCAAACTTGGTCAACTCTAGTCAACTCTAACAGTCAAACTAGGTCAACCTTAGTCTAGTTTGGTCAAACAAGGTCAAACTAGTCTAGGTTAGCCTCATCTAGACTAAAGTCAACTATTGGTCAAACATAGCCTATTAGGTTCAATACCAAGGCATTCTAGGTCTTGGGCTAGTCAACTAAAGTCTAATTAGGCCTAACCAACATAGCCTTATATGTTACCCTAGAAACAATCCTAATTGGGTAAACTATATATACAAGAGCCTATATACAAGCTATAAACCAAAATCCTATAATAACTTGGACTACCAATCACATGTATTCAAAACATCATATATATATATAATTCATACCTTACATATAAACTTATCCCTCACATTCACTCCTAACTCCATACTCCAACCTCTCAACTCTCAACCCATGACTTCAAGGCTAACTCAGCCCCAATTCAACCTCTAACCTATAACTCACATCCTCATGTAACCATAATAGCCTATATATCCAATAACATATAGATAACATATTATGCAATATAACTCTCACATCTATGTAGTCTGAAAACTCTTAGTCCTAAATATCTACCCATACATTAGCTCAAGAACAACCCAATACATATGTATACTATAGATTATAGGGTCACCCATGGAGTTACCTTAACTTTAACCCTCAACTCATAGACCACAGTATATTTCTAATGCAGACCACATAGGCACCCAACATATTACACACTGCTGCAGTTGGACCAAGGGAGGTACTAGGACCAAGGTGGGGGTATTCAAGGCTGGCTGAGATACACTGGGCAGAAGAAAATGTATGCAGTGAAGGAATTCATGGGCAAATAAAGTGCAGGACAGTACATAATGATGTGGGCTGATACATGGGTAAAATGGACTGATGGAGGATATGAACCCAACCTTTGAAATGGTCATGCCTACTGCTACTGGTTGCTGCTACTCTTCTGCTGCCTGCTTGCTGCTGCAAGGGGGGTTGTAGATGCTAAGCAAAGCCCAAGCCAAGGCAAAGCAGCACAAAATAGAGAGTGCAACACAAAATGGGGATGTATGTATGCAGCTGCACACAGGGGAAGTGGTCATCTATGAAGGTTTACATGAATGATCAAGGAGGAACTAAACAAATGCATTAAAAAGGCTTAAAGACTGAACAAAACTCAGATCTATCTAACAAAACCATGTGTCTGTGTGTGTACGTGTGTCTGTGTGTGTACGTGTGTCCGTGTGTGTGTTCGTGTGTTGTCCGTGTGTGTGTGTCCGTGGGAGAGGAGGAGGAGGAGGAGGAGGAGGGGGAGCTTAGGGTTTACCTGAGCTCGAGGAGGAGGAGCTCGACGGGAGGGGGGGTCGTCGGGGAGAGGGATTCGCCGGTGGAGAAGGGGGGAAGTCGTGGGAGAGGGATTCGCCGGTGGAGAAGGGGGGAAGTCGTCGGGGAGAGGAGGGGACTCGTCGGGGGAGGGGGGGGACGGTGGAGTCGTGGGGGGGGGGGGGGAGGGATTCGCCGGAGGAGGAAATCGGGTCGAGGGGGGAAAAAAATTTTCGTTCGAAAATTTTCGTTCGACTGAACTCTCTGCCCTAATTAAAAGAGTTAGCGACGTCCTTATTAGCCGTCGCTAAACGTCGCCAAAATGGCGACGTTAAGTAAGTTACGTCACAAAACGTCGCTATTCAGCGACGTTTTTAGTCTTCTGTCGCAGAACGTCGCTAGTCAGCGACGTTTTACGACGTTTCCTTCGTGGCGTCGCTATATTCAATGTTTGGCGACGCCACAAGCATCCGTCGCTAATATACGTCGCTATATGAGCAGATTTTAGTAGTGAGATAAACATAGTGCATGTCGAACACTAGATAGAACAATTAAAATGAATCGTACGACAGACGTACGAGTCGCTATGGAACATTAAATATCGCAAAGACGAGTGCCTCGGTGCGCAAGCCATAAGAACATGGGATAACTGTATCAACGAGTGCCCAGTACATAAGTCATTCCGTGGCCTGCGCACGAGTTAGCATGCTACAACATTGAAAGACTATATCGGTACGAGTGCCTCAGTGCACGAGCGATAGAATATTGAATACCTTATCGATGCGTGCCTCAGTTGTACGAGTCAGAAGGATGGAACATAAACATAACGCGTTGAATACTAAGGCATAGAATATGGGAAACACGGCTTCGAGGCGTGCATTGAATACACGATATAAGAAAAGACGGCAAATGTGCGCAGTTGTACGATATTTACAAAAGATGGCGTCGTTGCGACGAGGAGAACATTTGTGGCATGGATGTGACATAACTGTCGATGCGACATGGTGCCTTCGAAATGTTCGTAGCCTTCGGGCGTTCGTTGAGGACATTTGGGGCGTTGTGCCAATTGAAATAGAGATAAGTGAACTTGCTTGGTTGTATGAAAGATAAGATTCGTTGCATGGTCAAATGGACTTAAAGATATAAAAGCCCGTGCATGGGTATTCCCTCGAACGTGGCGCACCAGGGCGCTGGGACCGTTCGGCCTAGGAGGGATTGCGTTTACGGTATTATTGGTGCACTTCATTTAGACGGATTGCGACCTTCTGGTGAATGTGATAAGCCACTTGCTACAATTATTTCGGTGGCCTCTGATGTTTGGTTAGCAACCGCACAGAGTTAACATCGTTTTATGTTTTGATTCGATAAATATAAGTCCATTCGAGCCCGGAAAGCTAGTGACCTTCATATAGTTAAGGGCGGTGGGTTGAAAGTGCAAGGTATATATCGTGCACATATAGACCCTGAATAGAGGGCACTTATAACATGACAGGAAAAGCTGATAGGCGTATTCACCTTGTGTCGGTGCAAGGGCGAGTGCATCGACTTGGTAAGAAGTTGCGCCACAAAACAACACGGGATTGCTATTGGTTGCCTGTTTTATTATGCGAATCAAATAGACATGCTTGTCATGATAACATGCTTACAGTCTTCGAATATGCCATGAACTCATCCTAAGGAGAACATAAAAAGAGAACTAAATTGTATGTTCGCATGAATCAATACAATACTAAATGTCGGTTTGTTAAGTGGGTTTTTGATCAGTACAGCGAGGACGAAAGTACTAATCCCCCACTAGTTTGCTAGCAGGTTCCAGGATTGGTCTGCTCGCGGCAGAGCTTTGCTTGAACGCGTTGAGGCTTGGAATGCCGAAGCGTATTGAGACGTGCAACCGCATTGACGCTCGGACATACAACAGGATTGATACGGCCGAGATATAGAAGGCATGATGTATGAAACAGTAAAATCCTTTGTGGGCAAGAGAGAGAACCTGAGTGTTGTAGCTAATCTAGCATATATTGTTGGGCTGTCGAAAGCCTTTGTAATCTCGTTTCGAATATCAATAAAGAGAATTGTTTCGTATACTCTGATTTCCTTTCGTTGTTAAAAATCAACTCGAAGATAACCATTTGAGAACTTGTCATCTTGCTTTGCACGAGCGCAACTCCAGGCTCGTGCGGCATCACGTCCCCTGCGAGGACGATGATTCGGGTGATTCTGAGTCGGAGTGTGACAGCAGAGCCGGAGCAGGTTTCGGAGCCAGATTATTTGGCCGACGTCATCACAGGTCATATTTATTTGCATACTTTTCTAGCTCTATGCTTGTTTGATTCCGGTGCATCGTATAGCTTTCTGTCATTAGAGTTTTTGCATAAATACCACTTAGTAGCTACACCTACTGAGGAGATGAGTAGAGTAATGACGGGAGGCGGATCAGTATCCATTAGGGCTATCTATAGATGCTCTATTACTATAGCAGAGAGAGAGTTTGGGAGACGATTCTTCGTGATGCCACTCCCCGGGTATGATATCATATTGGAGATGGATTGGCTTAGCTATGCTCACGCAGCTATAGACTGTCATGAGGGTAGTATTCTGTTCAGTCCCCTGGGCACGAAACCATTCAGTATCAGGAGGACAAGGCCGGAGATCAGCCTAGAGCCGAACTATTGTGCGACAGTTGGGGAGTTAGCACCGCCACACCCTATCATTAGGGAGTTTATGGATATATTCCCAGAGGATCTTTCAGGACTTCCGCCTGACAGAGATGTGGAGTTCACTATAGATTTAGTGCCGGGTTCATTACCAGTATCCCGGGCTTGCTATAGAGTGAACCCCAAGGAGGCCGTAGAGATGAAGGAGCAGATCGATGACCTGTTGAAAAAGAGTTTCATTCGATCTAGTGCTTCTCCATGGGAAGGGCCAGTGCTCTTTGTACCGAAGAAGGATTGTATAATCCGGTTGTGTATTGACTACCGGGCGTTGAATACTATCACCATTAAGAACAAAAATCCTCTGCCCAGGATAGATGATTTGTTCGACCAGTTGAGTGGGGCGAAGGTATTTTCCAGGATAGATTTGAGATCCGGTTACCACCAGGTGAAAGTCAGGGCTGAAGACGTCCAGAAGACTGCGTTCAACACGAAGTATGGGCAGTATGAGTTTTTGGTGATGCCATTTGATCTCACAAATGCGCCAGCTGTCTTTATGAACTTGATAAATAAGACATTTCACCAATATCTGGATAAGTTCATCGTGGTATTTATCAACAACATCATGATATACTCGAAGACGTCGGAGGAGCATGCAGAACACTTGCGGACAGTTTTGGGGATCCTGAGGAATGAGAGGTTGTATGCCAAATTGTTAAAGTACGAGTTCTTCTTAGACCGAGTGGAGTTTCTCGGTCATGTGGTCACTGGAGAGGGGATCTCAGTGGATCCCAGGAAGATTGCTGCCGTCGAGACATGGAAGGCTTCAACATCAGTTTCAGAGATCAGGAGTTTCTTGGGATTACCAGGCTATTATAGGAAGTTCGTCCAGGACTTTGCTAGGATAGCTGAACCAATGAGGAAGCTGACACGAAAGGACACAGAGTATATCTGGTCAGAGGACTGCCAGGCAGCATTTGAGGAGCTGAAGAGGAGGCTGACAATCGCTCTAGTTCTGACATTACCTTCAGGATCTGGAGGTTTCACCATTTATAGCAATACTTCGGGAAATGGACTAGGATGTGTCCTACAGCAGCATAGGAAAGTGATTGCTTATGCATCTAGTCAATTACGGACTCATGAACGGAACTATCCTACCCACGACCTATAGTAGCTGCGATGATCTTTGTACTCAAGTTGTGGAAACACTACTTATACGAATAGCGAGTGAAAATCTTTACTGACCACAAGAGCTTGAAGTATGTGTTCACGCAGAAGGAGCTGAACATGATGTAGAACCCTAGAGGGGGGGTGAATAGGGAAATAAAAAATAACTTAAGCACAAGAAGCAATATACGTCAAATAAAAAGAGAGAGTAAGAAGATCAAACAAGATGTATCCTGGTATCCTCGCTTGAGGTAATCCAGTCCCGGAACTCTCTCCGGCTTAAATCTACTATTTAAAAAATAGTACACACGAGTTTGGATCCGAAGAACTCGCCAACTTTAACACACGAGTTTTCTTATGAAGGCTCGCCAACTTCAAAGAAATTAGAAGAGAACTTGTTGATCTTCTAACACTTGAAGATCGAAAATTACAACTCTTAAATACTCTAGCACTTTGGGAGAGGATGACAATTAAAAGCTTGGTAGAGTATTAATGGTGGAGCTCTTGGTTGTTTGGAAAATTTATGGCAAAAGTGGATAAACCTTCAAGAAGAAAGAAGGCTTGCATTTATTAAAAAACCAAGAGTAGATAGCATTCAATGCTCCTGGATACAGGCTGACCGATATACCGTCGGTATGGACCGGCATGCCGTCGGTATGCCAGTCAAACAGTAACGGTCATAATTATATCCGTTGGAAGCATTTAATGCTCGCCATTAATGCAGTGTTTGCCATTCAAAAATCAAATTTCGTAACCCGGTATACCGTCGGTATGCCGCGGTATGCCGTCGGTATACCGATATTTGTCACAGAACATTTTGTGATAAACAAAACGGTATACCGTCGGTATGACGATGTTTTGTCACAGAATATTTTATGGCTCACAAAACGGTATACCGTCGGTATGCCGGAGTATACCGTCGGTATGTCGATAATTATCACAGAACGTTTTTGAGGCAAACAAAACGGTATACCGTCGGTATGCCGGAGCATACCGTCGGTATGCCTATGTTTGTCACAGAACGTTTTGTGGTCCACAAAACGCTATACCGTCGGTATGTCGACATTTCTCACAGAAAGTTTTGTGGTGATTAAAACGGTATACTGCCGGTATGCCGGAGCATACCGCCGGTATGTCGTTGTATAAGGTATTGATTTTTGACTGAATAATTAGAAATCTTTTAGTTTGTCATCCAACCTTAAGTGTTTACAGAAAGACCTAGACCTTGTACAGACTCGAAATCTTAAAGTATAGAGAGCCGTCTTGTCAAGGAATGCCGATCTTTGCTTCAGTCTTCAAGTCCATGGTTGTATTCTTGAATGGGCAGACTTTATGTAGAGAGCTTCTGAAATAATGTCAATCTGATAACAGAGAAAACTAAACTACGAAGATGCTGTTAATAAATCAAATAAAATGTGCCAACACATGAGGCAAAGAAGATGGTTGGAGTTGATGGAAGACTTCGACATCGATTTACAGTATCACCCCGGGAAGGCAAATGTGGTGGCGGATGTGCTGAGAAGGCATACGATGGCATGGTATCTGATGATAGATCGACATTTGCGGGAAGATCTGGAGAAGCTCGGTATCGAGATAGTTCGGCCAGGATCAGTGATTCAGATGATGGCGCTAGACATTCAGTCAGGTTTGATGAAGCAGATCAAGGAGACTTAGTCTACAAATAAGAGCCTCCGCAGACTCAGAGTCCAGGCCTTAGCTGGATTGCTAGATGACTTTACCGTAGCAGAGGATGGATCCTTGAGGCACGGCAGCCGATTATGCGTGCCGAAGGGAGAGCTGATAGAGGCAGTCTTGCAGGAAGCGCACCGATCGTGATATTCTATTCACCCTGGTATCAACAAGATGTACCGTGACTTACGAAAACATCTTTGGTGGCACGGGATGAAGAGAGACGTATCACACTTCATTTCGAGATACCTAGTTTGTCAGCAGGTCAAGGCGGAGCGTCAGAGGCCAGCTGGTCTATTGCATCCATTATCCATTCCCGAGTGGAAGTGGGAGCATATTATGATAGACTTCGTTTCAGGGCTTCCTCGTTCCCAATGAGGGAATGATGCCATATGGGTCATCGTTGACAGGCTGACGAAGTGTGCTCACTTCATACCCTTCAAGGGGGCTCTCCACCGAGAAGTTGGTGGAGCTATACATGCAGCAGATAGTTAGCTTGCACGGAGTACCGGTGAGCATCGTATCGAACCGGGACAGCAGATTCATGTCCCATTACTGGAGGAGCTTGCAGGAGGAGTTGGGCAGTCGGCTCAAGTTCAGTACAACGTACCAACCACAGACCGATGGACAGTCCGAAAGGACGATACAGACGCTAGAGGACATGCTGAGAACTTGTGTGCTGGACTTTGGCGGATCATGGGAGAGCCATCTGCACTTGGTAGAGTTTTCATACAACAACAGCTACCAAGCCAGCATCGGTATGTCTCCTTTCGTGGCACTATATGGACGACAATGCCGTATACCGCTCTTTAGGATGATGTTGGGGATAGAGTTATGTAAACGCCCATAATTTTTAATTGATTTTTTATAAATTAATTAATACATATTATTAATCATAAAATTATTGCTACTAGCTTATTATTATATGTGTGCATGTTAGTATTACTATTAAATAAGGAATAATAGAATCTAGGATTTTAGGAATTTATTTGTAATTTTTGAGGAATTTTTACTAGCCTAAATTATATATACGTATAGTTTGATATATATATATATATATATATATATATATATATATATATATATATATATATATATATATATATATAAATATATATATATATATATTTATATATAATAAAAAAAATATATATATATATTTATATATATATATTTTTATATAATAATATATTATAATATTATATATATGTATATATAGAGAGATAAAAAAAAAAGAATATATAAATGTAGGGTGGGCTCGGCCACACCCAGGCAAGGGGAGCGCCAGTCTCGGTTGCTCAGCACCGAGATTCAAATACTTTGGAAAAAAATTTAAGGGGAGGGGACCAACCCACGTGGGGCCGGTCCACCTCAACCCAAAAATAAATAGGTTAGCAGCAACTGCTGCCATACTCGCAAACCGAGCCCCCCCACATTGACTCCTAATCCTAATAAGAATAGAAGCCAGTGGCAGCAATATAATATTGCTCCGCCAAAACCGAAACCCTAACCCACACCAATTCGATTACCACCTTCGCCTGAACCCCTTGTCTTCACGCGTACGCCCCGACTCGTCACCGTCGCCGGACAACCACTGCGCCACCGCGAAGCACCCCAACCCGACAGACAAGCGAGAAGACTTTCATGTTTTCGTACTTCCAGGTACAGATTTTCGAGTTGTATATCTTCCCTATTTTGTAATGATTTCTCGATCCGTCGCCTCCTAGGCAACGACCACATAACCATCTGCAAACCCCTCCAGGTAGAACCTGGGAAGACCCAATGAGTGAATCGAGAAATCGATCCAAATTCTCGATAAAATTAGAGGAAAAACAGTATAGGAGGCAGTCCCAAACCCATAATTGGAAGCCAAATTCTTGGTAAATCTTCGACAGTTTTGAAAAACTAATTGAACACGTGTGAAGACGTCATAACCACGACTAAAACGCAACTGGTAGATCGGTGTTTCAATTACTGTGCAATAATTAAACCCATGTTAAACTTGTGTGAAAAACTGTTTTCGAAATGGTAAATTTTAGAAAATTTTCTCCGATACGACGTGCGCCCCGACAAACCGGGCGACGTGGTCGCACACTATACGCATCGAAAGGCGCATATGGACGTCGCGACGTGTGGGAACTGACGGAACTCAGTTTCGTCGTATGTGCGCGACGAAACCAACGCGTATCCATCGAGATGCCCCCGTATCGGCATTTTGCAAACTTGCCCATAACTTCGTGTACAGTCGTCGATTCGAGACGAAACTTGCGCCAACAGGTTCGAATCAAAATTCTGGTCCCGTGTGCCAAGTTTGGTTCGATTCTGAGAAGGTCGAATCGGGACCCATTTTTGGCGGGCCCGCGACCCACTCAAACGGGCGATTTTGTGCACGGCTCATCGGAATCCAAAACTGGACATACCATTGAGTTCTTCTCCTCAAACTGAATCCGTAGACATGTAGTTTGGCGACTTTAGAGACCATAGACTTCGGCATGCGTTTCGGTGCAAAGCGGGTCCAACGGCGGACATCGTTTTGACCCGAAATTATGATTTTGCCCCTGTTCCAGAATTAGACTTTTGGACAGGCGTTTCCTAGGTATATTTTTACACCGAGTGCATTTTTGATGTTTGTTTTAGCGTCCGGAGCTGTTCGAAGATTGTGACTTTCTTAGCCGACATTGTAATTTCTTGGAACTTGCCACTTTGCACCATCAGGCAAGATACCTTGCCACTTTACTCTGTGATTATTATGTTCTTATTTTTAGTTGTTATTTTCAGCAGTTCCTTTTCTTGATATTATAAAACTGTGCGTCCAAGTCACACTTGGGTGCAAGCGACTCTGTCGGTCGTTTTTCTCGCTTTATTTATTTCTCTTGCATTGACTTAGTCTAGTGACCACCCATTGATGTTGAGGTATTGGTATATCTCATACGGCCTTGACACTTGCTTTACCATGTGTTGTGAGTCACATGTAGGACACGTATCTGCGTAGTCGGCTGGCCACCGATACGTATGGAGCGTGCGACGGATAGGAGTAACTGCCAATAGAATTGCATGCTAGAAGACTTGGCAGTTACTAGAGGTTCATGAGTCATGGATGTGACCTACTAGGCATTGGGTGGGGAGAACAATTTTTTTAACGTATGGGTCCTTATGCACTTTCCTATTACTGATACTGCTGGCCTCTGACATTCGAGGAATGTTATGCTTTGAGGTCCCTGGTATCCTGATGGGGCCATACCTGAGTTACTGCTACTGAGCCAGATACCCATGCGTTGAAGGTCTGTTCTTAACTGCATTTTCACTGTAGAACTGGTAGGCACCCTATTGCATGCATCCCTTTTTCACTTATTATATTATCACAGTTTATATGGCATGGTGTTTCTTGTATCTTGCTACGTCCCTCTGAGGACCTGGTTATCTTTTCAGGATTAGACGACTTTTCGCAGGAGTACGGAGCGGCTCTGGATCCATCTTGCATCGATGACGAGGCAGTCACTACTGATTTCTAGTTTATTCTATATTTGAGATATTAGTGGACATTATTTTACATCTCATTTCTTTCTATTTTACGGAGGTTGGACTCCGATCTTGTGAGACTATTTTCATAGCTGTTTGGAGTGAGTATGTTCACCGGCTATCTTTTGAGATACTTATTTATTTATTTGGACTCTATTATCTTCTGTGTTGAGCTGTGATGAGATTAGATTATGTATTTCTGGCCTGTGATTATTTATTTTACAGCTTATGTGCATATATGAGGATTCCATATATTGGAGTATTCTTCGTATACGTACAGCTGGCATGTTTATGTACTTGGTCCTACGTATTTTGGGACTGGGGCGTTACATATTTTGTGGTGGCCCATGCAGGTCAACGTTAATATTGTTGGGTTACATGACTGTGCCCAACAAGCCTGCATATAGGAATAGGAATATCTCATCCAGAACTACTACTATCTCTTGACTTCCAATCTTTTCGAAACTTTCTTGATTATTCAATTTACTTCATATCTAATCTTCCTAATATCAACTTATTTTTCATGCCAACAGTATGCATTTAAGAAGCGGACGCACTTCTGCCTTGGCCCTCACATCTGGTGAAGAGGCTACTCCGGAGGGACAGAATCCTTATGACTCCAGTGACACCATACCAGCCAGGACAGTCGCAGCCTACTACGACACCGACGATGGAGTACCCAGAGATCGTAGCACCCTCAGGCAGCCAGGCTGGGCAGACTACTACCAAGCCACCAGAAGGGAATGTACCTCTGCCACCACTACCACTATTCCCTCAGCAGTTTCCCCTACAGTCGGGACCGCAGATGCCTCCACCACCGACTGATGGGAGCCCTACTTCTCAGTTTATGTACGCCATGATGCAGGCTCAGTGGCAGCAGACTGAGATGATGAGATAGACGATGATGGCACATTGGCTAGACCTCCACCACCACCTCCAGTACCAGTACCAGTACCGGCTCTGTATCCCTATGAAGGCTCTATCAAGAATTTCACAGATATGAACCCCAAGGCCTTTAGAGGGACGGAAAAGCCATTAGAGGTGTTACAGTGGCTTATTAGTACAGAGAAGCTACTGAAGGCATCCCAGTTGCCAGCTCGAGATTGGATGACAGCAGTGGACCTACTGTTAGAAGACAATGCTCACCACTGGTGGAAGGCGGAAGAGAGATGACTAGGCACTGGGATCACCTGGAAACAGTTCTATGATGCATTTTATGAGAGATTCTTCCCTATTCATGTTCGAGATGGTCTCTATGACCAGTTCCTTCATCTGAAGCAAGGGAATATGATAGTTGATGAGTATGACTCAGAGTTCAATCGCCTGAGTCGATTTGGTGCGGGATTGATTCCGACGGAGTTAGAAAAGGCAAGAAGATTTCACCAGGGGCTTGCACCAGAGCTCAAGTCTTATACGACTACCCAGTCTCGAGTCTCCCATTCAGCTGTCTTGGAAGAAGCTCGTGCTCAGAAGATTCTTCGCAAGGAGCAGCAGCAGCATCGAGGCGCCATACCCCAGCAGTTACACCAGCTCGGGCTACTCAGAGTAGACCTATTAGGAGGGCCACCGGACAGTTCCAGCAGAGGCCCACACCTTATCAGAAGCCCACCTGTAACTTTTGCGGGAAGCAGGGACACATCTTGAAGGACTGTCGAATTCGACTCGGATCATGCTTGAGATACGGGTCAGGACAGCACAAGGTAAAGGATTGTCCGGAACAGCAATCCGTAGCCCCAGCACTTCTAGTACCTCGCTCACCATTACCACCCCAGTCAGTACAGTTTGAGAGGGCCAGAGCTCAGGCCCCGGACAAAATCATGGGAAGGTATTCTCACTTGCTGTTGAGGATATAGAGACAGAGGCAGAGGTCATAGCAGGTATGGTTTTAGTTGTATCTTTTCCTGCTATTATATTATTTGATACTGGAGCCACTCATTCATTCATAGCCACTAGGTTTGCCACTAGACACAGTATTCCCATCACACCCTTAGCTAAGAATGTTAGAATCCTCACTGGAGGAGGAGTTGTACCTGTTAGGTGTTTGTAGACTTTGTCCTGTAGTGATAAGTGGCAGAGAAATGATAGCATGACTTCTTGTATTCCCTATGCCGATATTTGATGTGGTTCTTGGAATGGACTGGTTGAGCCAGCATTTCGCTCTCATAGACTGGCATAGGAGCAGTATTATCTTTAGACCACCGAATGCGGCAGAGTTTGAGTTCACCAAAGAAGATAGAGAGAGTTGTGAGGCACCCGCATCGGGAACTCATATGATGATGCATGACACCCCTCAGCATCCTATCATCACCGAGTTCGAGGATGTATTCCCCGAGAATTGCCAGGACTGTCGCCTGACCGAGATATTTAGTTTTCTATTGAGCTTATTCCGGGAGCCGAGCCTATCTCATCTCGAGTTTTCGTCTGGCACCCAAGGAGTTGGTAGAGATGAAGACGCAGATTGATGACTTATTGGAGAAGGGCTTTATTCGTATCTAATGCGTCACCGTGGGAGCACCCGTTCTTTTTGTGCCTAAGAAAGACGGGACATGTGCATGTGCATCGACTACAGAGTATTGAATGCAGTGATGGTGAAGAACAAGTATCCTTTGTCGCGTATAGACGATCTATTTGATCAATTGAGTGGAGCAAAAGTATTCTCCAAGCTTGACTTACGATCAGGCTATCACCAATTGAAGGTTTGAAAGAAGACATTGTAAAGACAGCTTTTCGGTCAAGGTATGGATACTACGAGTTCTTGGTCATGCCTTTCGGTTTGACCAATGCACCCGCAGTCTTCATGAATTTGATGAACAAGATCTTTCACCATACTTGGACAAATTTGTAGTAGTCTTTATAGATAATATCTTGATTTACTCCAAGAGTCAAGAGGCATGAGCAGCATCTCGGATGGTTTTGGAAACGTTGAGGAATGAGCGACTTTTAGCGAAGCTTAGCAGTGTGATTTCTTTCTCAAGGAGGTATCATTTATTGGTCATGTTGTTACGGGATGGTATATCAGTAGACCCAGAGAAATCACAGCAGTCGAATCATGGCCCGCTCCCATATCATCTTCTGAGGTGAGAAGTTTCCTCGGACTTGCGGGTTACTACCGACGGTTCGTAGAAGATTTCTCTCGAATAGTGGGGCCTATGACTCGATTAACTTGCAAGGATCAGGAATTTGTATGGATAGACGAGTGTCAAGCCGCTTTTGACGTTGAAGAAGATTGACCACAGCACCGATATTGACACTACCATCGAGCCCGGAAGGATTTGTGATCTACAGCGACGCATTCGAGAAGGGTTTAGGATGTGTATTGATGCAGCACGGTCGGGTAGTAGCATATGCATCACGATAGTTGAGAGTGCATGAGAAGAATTATCCGACCCACGATCTAGAGATCGCAGCGGTTATCTTTGCTTTGAAGCTATGGAGACACTACTTGTACGACGAGAAGGTTGATATTTATACTAATCATAAGAGCCTCAAGTACGTGTTCACACAGAAAGAGTTGAATATGCGACAGCAACGTTGGTTGGAGTTGATGAAGGATTATGAGATCGAGCTACATTATCATCCGGGCAAGGCTAATGTCGTGGCAGACGCATTGAGCCGCAAGCCCATGGCATACTTTTTGACTACGCAGAAGGAATTGATTAGAGACTTGGAGCATCTTGGTATTGAGGTAGTATTACCTGGAGCAGATGGCGTATTAGCCAACCTCCAAGTACAATCATCATTGGTAGAGCGCATCAAGACAGCATTGCCCAATGACGCTAGATTTCGATGGCTCAAAG
Organism: Iris pallida; assembly: GCA_029216955.1. Classification (NCBI taxonomy): domain Eukaryota; kingdom Viridiplantae; phylum Streptophyta; class Magnoliopsida; order Asparagales; family Iridaceae; genus Iris; species Iris pallida. The sequence goes on along the minus strand of JANAVB010029273.1, from coordinate 8,319 downwards.
AGAGGACATAAGCAGGAGAGTAGACGGGATTGAGGTCCACCCTGATGGGACATTGCGATGTAGTGATCGCATTTATTTTCCAATGGAAAGCTACGGCAGGAGCTTATGGCATAGGCTCACAGTTCGACTTACTCTATTCATCCCGGAGGAACCAAGATGTATCGCGACTTACGACAGTATTATTGGTGGCACGGAATGAAGCGAGAGATAGCTCGTTTCGTTGCCAAGTGCTTGGTATATCAACAAGTGAAGGCAGAGCACTAGAGGACGGCCAGATTATTGCAGCCGCTACCCATTCCTGAGTGGAAGTGGGCGCACATCACTATAGATTTTGTCACGGGTTTTTCTCGAAGTCCTAGGGGACGTGACGTAGTGTGGGTGATTGTTGATAGACTTACAAAGTCAGCCCATTTCTTACCTTTTAGAGTGGGCCAGTCGACAAAGGTATTGGCGGAGATATATGGAGCAGATTGTGAGATTACACGGTGTGCCAGTTAGTATTGTGTCGGACCGTGACTCGAGATTCACCTCGCACTTTTGGAGGAGCATGCAAGAGAGTTTGGGCTCACGGTTGAAGTTTAGCACTGCATACCATCCGCAGACAGACGGCCAGTCGAAGCGTACCATTCAGACGCTAGAGGATATGTTGAGAGCGTGCATGCTTGATTTTGGCGGTTCATGGGAGGACCATCTTTATCTTGTTGAGTTTTCCTACAACAATAGCTATCAAGCAAGCATTCAAATGGCTCCGTTTGAGGCATTGTATGGTAGGAAGTGTCGATCTCCTGTTTGTTGGAGGGACATAGGAGAGCGACAGCTATTGGGTCCCGAGTTGGTCTTGAGCACAGTGGAGACAGTGAAGAAAATACAGGGCCACCTGCGAGCAGCGCAGGATCGTCAGAAGAAGTGGGCAGATAATCGTCGTCGACCCTTGGAGTTCAAAGAGGGCGACCATGTGTTCTTGAAGATATCCCCCACTAGAGGCACGATTCGATTCGGAGGACGTGGCAAATTGAGTCCAAGGTACATCGGGCCTTTCGATGTCTTGGAACGTGTTGGAGAGGTTGCCTACAGATTGGCCTTGCCACCGTCGCTAGAGGAAGTGCATGACGTATTCCATGTATCTCAGTTGAGGAGGTACGTGGCGGACAGCAATCATGTGCTTGATCACTCCGAGATCACAGTTGGACCGAGTTTTTCGTACGAAGAGCAACCAGTAGGTATCCTCGATCGTCGAGTGAAGGTGTTGCGGAATCAATCTATTCCTTTGGTTCGCGTGGCATGGAAGCATCACTCGCCAGGGGAGTCTACTTGGGAGCGCGAGGACGACATCCGAAACCACTACCCGTATTTGTTCGAAGGAGAAGGTATGTCTTGCATTTTAAGTACTATTATATTCCTTACATTACATTTGATCCCCCCGACATTAGTTTAATTTTGAGGACAAAATTTTCTTTAAGTTGGGTAGGATGTAAACCCCCATAATTTTTTAATTAATTTTTTATAAATTAATTAATACATATTATTAATTATGAAATTATTGCTACTAGCTTATTATTATGTGTGAATGTTAGTATTACTATTAAATAAGGAATAATAGAATCTAGGATTTTAGGAATTTATTTGTAATTTTTTAGGAATTTTTACTAGCCTAAATTATATATATATATATATATATAATATATATATATTATATATATATATATATATATTATATATATATATATACATACCGCCGGTATGTCGACATTTCTCACAGAAAGTTTTGTGGTGATTAAAACGGTATACCGCCGGTATGTCGGAACATACCGCCGGTATGTCGTTCTATAAGGTATTGATTTTTGACTGAATAATTAGAAATTTTTTAGTTTGTCATCCAACCTTAAGTGTTTACAGAAAGACCTAGATCTTGTACAGACTCGAAATCTTGAAGTGTAGAGAGCCATCTTGTCAAGGAATACCGATTTTTGCTTCAGTCTTCAAGTCCATGGTTGCTATTCTTGAATGGGTAGACTTTATGTAGAGTTTATGAATTGATGTCAATCTGATAACAGAGAAAACTAAACTACGAAGATGCTGCTAATATATCAAAATAAAATGTGCCAACACATGAGGCAAAGAAGATGGTTGGAGTTGATGAAAGACTTCGACATCGATTTACAGTATCACCCCGGGAAGGCAAATGTGGTGGCGGATGTGCTGAGAAGGCATACGATGGCATGGTATCTGATGATAGATCGACATTTGCGGGAAGATCTGGAGAAGCTCGGTATCGAGATAGTTCGGCCAGGATCAGTGATTCAGATGATGGCGCTAGACATTCAGTCAGGTTTGATGGAGCAGATCAAGGAGACTCAGTCTACAAATAAGAGCCTCCGCAGACTCAGAGTCCAGGCCTTAGCTGGATTGCTAGATGACTTTACCGTAGCAGAGGATGGATCCTTGAGGCACGGCAGCCGGTTATGCGTGCCGAAGGGAGAGCTGATAGAGGCAGTCTTGCAGAAGGCGCACCGATCGTGATATTCTATTCACCCTGGTGCCAACAAGATGTACCGTGACTTACGGAAACATCTTTGGTGGCACGGGATGAAGAGACATATCACACTTCATTTCGAGATGTCTAGTTTGTCAGTAGGTCAAGGCGGAGCGTCAGAGGCCAGCTGGTCTATTGCAGCCATTACCCATTCCCGAGTGGAAGTGGAAGCATATTATGATAGACTTCATTTCAGGGCTTCCTTATTCCCAATGAGGGAAGGATGCCATATGGGTCATCGTTGACAGGCTGACGAAGTGTGCTCACTTCATACCCTTCAAGGTGCGGCTCTCCACCGAGAAGTTGGTGGAGCTATACATGTAGCAGATAGTTAGCTTGCACGGAGTTTCGGTGAGCATCGTATCGGACCGGGACAGCAGATTCACGTCCCATTACTGGAGAAGCTTGCAGGAGGAGTTGGGCAGTCGGCTCAAGTTCAGTACAATGTACCACCCACAAACCGATGGACAGTCCGAAAGGACGATACAGATGCTAGAGGACATGCTGAGGACTTGTGTGCTAGACTTTGGCGGATCATGGGAGAGCCATCTACACTTGGTAGAGTTTTCATACAACAACAGCTACCAAGCCAGCATCGGTATGTCTCCTTTCAAGGTACTATATGGACGACGATGCTGTACACCGCTTTTTAGGATGATATTGGAGATAGAGTTATGCTTAGGCCAAAGATGATCACTGATGCAGCAGTGAAGGTCAGGATGATCAGAGACAGACTCAGAGTTGCTCAGGACAGGCAGAAACACTAGGTCAATGCTAGTCGCAGACCGAAGGGGTTCGCTGACGGAGATATGGTATTGGAGAAGATATTACCTACTAGTGGGACTATCCGGTTCGGACGAGGCGACAAGTTGCCCCAGATACATTGGACCGTTCGAGATACTCGACAGGATCGGAGAGGTAGCTTACAAGGTTGCACTTCCACCCAACCTAACAGGAGTTCACGATGTCTTTCATGTGTCTCAGCTGAGAAGATACGTTCCAGACCCCAGCCATGTGCTAGATCATTCAGAGTTGGAGATCGGACCGAGTCTTGCAGTTACTGAGCAGCCAGTGGAGATATTGGACCGAAGGAAGAAGAGGCTGAGGAACAAAGTCATACCCTTGGTCCCAGTAGCTTGGAGCCGTCACTCTCCGGGAAATCTACTTGGGAGAGGGAGTCGGACATGAGGAGAGATATCCTTACTTGTTCGACCCACCAGCCGCGAGGGAACCATCCGTTCCCACTTGATGCCGTAGAGGTTAGTTTTAAAATAGTAGTCTTAGTCTTTGTTTGCACTGCTTGCTATATTAAATGTTTGTAGAGTCTTCTATCCTTATGAATTTCGAGGACAAAATTTTCAAAAAGGAAAGATTTGTAAGCCCTTAGATATTTTTAAATATTTTAAAATAAGAATTTATAATTTTAAATAGCATTTATATCCTTAAAAATTATTATATATTATTAAGAAATTTTTTAGGATTTTTAAATGATTTTTAAATGATTTTTAAAGCCAAAAATATCAATTTGCAATTATTTAAATTATTTTTATATCAGTTTGCAATTCATTGAATTATTTTAAGTACATTTTACAATTATTTCAATTATTTTAAAACAGTTTGCAATTATTCAATTTGATTTAATGTCAGTTTGCAAATTTATATTGCAAACTGTTATGGCGGTGGGGCTTTGTGTATATTCAGATTTTTTTGGGGGGGAGGGGGTTTCTGCAAATGCGCCACCCGATCACCGTCTTCGTCGGTCATCATCTCCGACGACTAACCCTAAACCCTAACCCTAAACCCTAATCGAAACCCTAATTCCACCGCCATTCCCATCCTGTAAATGCCCCCCGACTCGAACCTAGCCTAGAACATTACCCGACCACCACAGCACCGCCCCAGCCCCATTCTTCCCCGACTACTACTCGCCGGAACCCTAGAACCTAGATCTACTACCACCACTATAGACCACGCCACCGCCTCCGACCACCGCCAAACTCTTCGCCACGACGAGACGACCATCGTGCTATTTTCCCCAACGACCCCAACACCTACAGCCGCTGCCAGCAGCCCCGATCAACAACGCTCGATCGGACACGTACGTATCCCTTCATGTCCCCTTCACTTCGTGTCTCGTTTCCACCTATGTGACTCGCCAAGCAACGACGAGTTTCGAGGTATGCCTGGACATGGCCAGCTCATGTCGTGTGTGTCGTGCACGCCTCGAACACGGGACTCGTGTGTCTTCGTGTACCTAACTGTCAGGACATGAAGACACAGAACTATGGGTTAACGGGTTCAATTAACTGTTATTGGGTTTAAAACCCATTAAGCTAATGGGTTTTGGTTATTTAGCAAGTTATCGGGTTTGGTTTGTTTTCCAACCCATTATCTTAATTCACTATATAACTAACCCAGCCCTATCCTTAACAAGCTAACTCGAGCTGACCCCCTGGCTAGCCCGAGCAATGTTAATTCACTATATATATTGTGTATATTCATATTATGTATTACTAAATATATATATTATATATACTGTTTACATATATATATATGTCCCAAACTTTCCAAGGTGCAGGAAGCTATCGCCAAATGGAATCTCGCTTCCGAATATCGAGTTGCTCCCCTCGATCCCAGACACATTCTCCTTCACCTGTCGTCAGAAAGCGACCATAGAACTGTGTGGTCCAAGGGCACTTGCAAGATTGACACCTTCCAGATGAAGATCATCAAGTGGTCCCCAGGGTTCAACACTAAAGAAGACTCAGCCACAGTTGCTGCTTGGGTTACTCTCCCAAACCTCCCTCTCATTTGCTTTGTCCCAGCGGCGCTAAGGCGCATCGCCAACTCCTTCGGGACGTACGTGGCTACGGCACCCGAGACAGCAACCTCACTAAAGCCCACTACGCCAAAATCTGTGTCGAGCTAGATCTCACTTCAGATCCACCCAACTTCATCACTATCGAGCTAGGCAACCGCTCCCACACTCAACAAATCCTCTACGACAATCACATATTGTACTGCAAGCATTGCCACCTAAGAGGCCACCAACCCAAGTACTGTCATCGCCTTCACCCGGAGCTTAAAAAGAAGCCATCCAAGAAAGACTCCGACCTACCTACCGGACAATCCCCCAAGCCGCCCATCCTCCCTCTTCCGAACTCCCATATTCGATTCGACTCCAGTAACGGAGCACCCGAACCGTCGATCAACCAAGCAGGGCCCTGATCCCTTTCATCCCCCAACAATAGAGATCTCCAACCAATTCGCCATCCTTCAATCGGAGGATCCAGACTCCGCAGACCCTCCGGAAGGCTCCAGCAGTCCCAAGCAAACGCCTCTCTCTCCCAACTCCTCGCAATTGGTGGAAACTTTCGACCCGGGTAGCGCAGATCCCCAGAACCTCTCCACAGGTCAAGGAAACGCCCCTACATCTCCCCTCAACGACGAAGCTCACCAATCCCCAGATCGGAAACGGTCGTAGACGCCCTTGCCATCCTCGGCCCCGACCAAGCGAGAAGAGGCCTGCAAGTCCTAGCCGCAGGATTTCCCCTTCAGCAAATGTTGATTGAGAACGAGCACGACTCCCTAACCATCCCCACGGAGGACCCGGTAGTCGACTCAGCTGGTGACCTGATAGGCCCCTCATCAGGCCCGCTCGAGTGCCTCAACCTCAATCCTCCCACTACTTTGAATGCGGAACCATCGAACTCCCAACGGAGTGAATCAGGCACCGTCAAAACTGCCAACATCCAAACCAGATCCGCCGCAAGGCGGAACAAAAAACACCCCATAACCAAAAATGCTTAACATCATTTCTTGGAATGTTCGAGGTCTGGCAAACAAACCGACATTAAGAAAATTTCCAGCCTTCGAAAATTCACAAGATTGACATCTTCATCATCATTGAACCCAAAATCCCCTCCAAACGTCTTAAATCTACCCAGTTAGCTCTGGGCCTCCCCAGCGATTGCCGGCAGGCATGACATTTGGATTCTCGGATCGAAGGACATTAAACTCGAAATCATCCAGGACTCACAACAAGCCCTCTCCTGCTGGGTCACTCACCCCACCCTCCCGGAACGGGCCATTCTTTCAGCGGTCCACGGCAGCTGTGTCATCGCGGAACGTAAACACCTCTGGAACGACCTCCTCGACACCTATCTCCACAATCCCAACTCCCCCTGGCTTTGCATCGGGGACTTCAACGCCATCACCTGCAGAGACGAGAAGATCGGAGGACGTCCTCCGCCCCTATCAGCCATGCAGGACTTCAACGACTTCATATTCAATGCTCACCTTACTCCTCTCCAGTTCAAAGGCAGCGAATTCACATGGTGTAACATGCAGGAAGGCGAACGCCGTCAATACTCCCGTCTGGACAGAGCCCTCACCAACGCTTACTGGCACGGCATGAGGATCAGCTCCACCCTGTCTCACCTCAATTCACAGAATCCGACCACGCCCCTATCCTGGTGGAAATCAAAAACAACAACTACCAACCCAAAAAGAACTTCCAATTCCTCGATTTTTGGACCGATCACCCGCAGTTCTTGAGCATCGTTGCGGAGGCGTGGAACAGTCAGGACTCCCCCAACCCTCTCACTCGGGTCAGCAACAAGCTCAAAGCCACCAGGAAAGCTCTGTCCAAGTGGAGCAAACTAGCCTTCGGGGACATATTCCAAGCAATCCGTGTCGCTGAAGACGATGTGACCCGAGCAGAAGCCTTATTCCTTTTCGACCAATCCCCTGGCCAGGAGAGCCTTGAACCTGACCAAGGCGATGCTCAAATTCAGGCTTAAAGTCGAGACCGACTTCTGGAAGCAGAAAGCCAGATTGAAATGGGACAGCGACGGGGACAAAAACTCCAAATACTTCCACGACTGCGTCAATGGCAAAAGACACAAACTCTCATTCACCAAATTGCTGACGAACAAGGCATTATCAGAACAGACCATAAGGAGATCCAAGAGGCGGCCGATTACTACACCAAATTATTCTCGAAGGAGAGGGTCCACATGGACACTTCCTTCCTTGACCAAATCCCTACTATCATCAACGACGCCGACAACGCTCGATTGGAGCGCCCTCTGTCGGAGCAAGAAGTGAAAGATGCGGTGTGGGCCTTGAACGCTCATAGCGCCCCCGGCCCAGACGGCTTTTCTGGCACCTTCTTTCGCATCTGCTGGGATATTATCAAGCGGGACATCACCGAAGCGGCTATTGCCTTCCTTGAAGGAGCTCACTTCCCCAAAGCTATCTCCAGCGCCAACATCATCCTCATCCCGAAAAAAGACAACCCAAACTCCTTTCGAGATTTCAGACCCATCAGTCTCTGCACATTCACCAACAAAATCATTTCCAAGATCATAGCTACTAGAATGTCAGAAACTCTCCCCAAGATCATCTCGGAGGAGCAAAGCGGATTCGTCGCGGAAGAAACATTCAGGACAACATCATGCTGGCTCAAGAACTAATCACATGAAGTTTCCGGCAAGAGGGGGCAACATCGCCATTAAAATTGACATGAAAAAGCTTATGACAGACTCGATTGGCAGTTCATGATCTGGGTCTTCAGAGCTTTCGGATTCTCAGAGAACTGGACCAACATAGTGTGGAGAGCCGTCAGCAACTCATGGTTCTCCACAGTCATTAATGGCCAATCAGAGGGATTCTTCAAATCTAGCCGCGGTCAGACAGGGAGACCCTCTTTCGTCCACGGTATTTATCATTGCTGCTGACGCCCTAAGCAGAACCTCAACAACATGGTCAACACTCCAATTTCC
>JANAVB010029272.1:0-47126 GCA_029216955.1 Iris pallida | reverse complement strand
AAGAGAGCTGCTATTAGGTCTCGTGGGACACCTATTATCGAGAAGGGTGAAGGTGCAGACGATGTTCCGGAGGTAAGTCGGAGTTTACTTTGTTGTAGATTTCTTTCCTTTCGGGGATATGACTTGATCATTTTTCTTTGTAGGCGTCTGACGAACAGGCTCTCCTGAACCATCTGCTGCCTCAGTAGTGATCCGGCCCTTGTCGCTTTGATTAGCGACATGTGTGCCGCGATCCTCTCTGCGGGGGCTCTCTCAGCGGCGGCTAAGGACTCCCAAGCTGCTGAGGCCCCAGCCCGGGGTGACAAAAGTTTCCTTGGGCCCGTCTTCGAGATTTCTGAACTTCAGCGAGATGACGCCATCCTCGGTGCATCCCCTCCCGAGGATGCAAGGGCGGATGAGTCTTTTATTCCTGACTCGGAGGCTGTTGGTGAAGAGGTTGTGATGGCTGTAGGCGAACCTCAGCCTCCACATTCCTCCACTGGTAAGTTGAGCCACATATTGACCACCGAGGGGGCTTATTTGCTCTATCAGCATATCCTTCGGGTCAAGTCGATTCATGGTTGCCTTGGCCGTGCAGGTCCTGACCCTTTATCTCCTGCTGCTGATGTTTTTGAGGAAGGCCCGGTCTACCGTGATCAGGGGAAAAGGAGCGTTTCCTCCCCTTCGTCATCACATGTTGAGGGACATCCTGCCAGCTCTGGGCAGATGGGGATGGAGTTGGTGCTGGCCCCGGCCTCGTCTTCGACTGGTTATACGGCTTCGGAGATTGACTTCTCGACCCTGCCGAGCATCCAAATTCTGCGGGCCGCTGAAGAGGAATTGACCGATGTTCAAGTGTCCTTCCGTACGGAGTTGGTTTCTCCTGTGGCAAGAGCGGCAGATTCTGTCACGTCTTCTTCCGTGCTACCAGCCACACTCCCGTTGACACCGGTTTCCTCGGAGGCTCTGAACGAGGTGACGCAGGATGTGGTTGACAGCTTCTATCGCCACTTAGGGAGAGGTGTAAACGCTGCCGTGGAATGGGGGGTCCCTTTTTCTCTGTCTCTACGGGGAGCTCGGGGCCAAGTTGACACTCTGAAGGGTCTTCCTGGCGGGCTGGGGTTAGCAGCGCTCCTGGACCTAAGTTGACAGAGGCTGATCAGCTTGTGACCCAACTGCTGGCAGTGCGGCAGGTTGGCTTGCCCGTCACGACTGAACGGGAGCGGAGCTTCCTGATCGCTGCTAGGGACAGGATTAAGCTCGCTCGAGAGACTGCCGGACCAGCTGTGCAGGAGGACCTTAACAAGTTCTCCGTCTCTTATGACCGACTGGGTCGTCGGAGTCAGGTTTGTAGAGCCCGGGAAGAATCTGCCTCTCGTGGAGTAGCTGATACGAAGGAGCGGATTCTCGCACTCCAGAAGGAGTTGGTCTTCTTAGAATCAGAGCGGGAGGCTGCTCGTGCAGAACAAGAGTTGATTGCTCGAGAGGTCGAGAGGATTTCTCGATCCTCTGTCAACCTGGAGCGGGCCTTCAAGAAGTTTGAGGACAACTGGCGAGCCTATGCTCATCTGTAGGATGCGGCGGTGTTGAATCAGGAAGCGGAACGCCGAGCCAGACAGAAGCTTGAGCGGTCGGTTGCCTTGATAAAGGACCGTCTTACGGCGTTATGTGTTCCAGAGCAGTGATCGGCTTTCTGTCTTCTTCTTCTTCTCTCTTTCTCTTTTTTTTTTTCTTTTTAATTTTTACAAGGGGGTGTGATCCCTGCTAATGTAGCCCTTTGATTTTTGAATAAATGAGCATATTTCAACTCATCTTTTCTTTCTTGCACTTGCGGTATTTATGGAATTTGGACTTGATGGGGGATTTATTTGTGGACCTGTTATCCTTGACGTACCTTGGTTTTATGTACGGATAACAGTTTAGATAGGATGTCCGGGACAGCCACGGCAAAGTGGTCATGGATGTTCTCGGTACTGGGGGAAGGAATGCCGTAGAGCAGCTGGGCTCCCGGGGCATGGTAAGATAGTAGATTTATGCTAAGAAGCTTAGCGAATGAATATTTGTGGACCTATTACCCTTGGCGTACCCTAGTTCAGGATGCGGATAATGGGGTGAAAAGGCACCGATCATATTTGCTCAGAGGTTATGATGACATGGCAAATATGAAGGTTTTATCGTAAAATCTTCCTGCTCAGCGGTAATGAGAACATGGCAGGAGAGACTTTACGGAAGCTATTTGTGGTCAACAGAGGACATTTGTGGTCAACAGAGGACATTTGTGGTCAACAAAGGACATTTGTGGTCAACAGAGGACATTTGTGGACCTATTATCCTAGTCGTACTCCGGTTGTGGGTACAGATAATAGGTTAAAAGAGGACCGACATACTTGCTCAGAGGTAATGTGGACATGGCAAATATGACGATTTCTTCGACGGAGCCTTCCTACTCAGAGGTAGTGAGGACATGGCAGGAGTGGGCTCAATGAAGATTAGGTACATAGAACGACTCAGAGGTTGGAGAACGTGGAAGTTCCATGCGAGGGGGCGGTTTGTTTTTGGTAGAAGTGAAGACGACTCAGAGGTAATGAAGACATGGTCGTTTTGGAAATTGGTGGATCGACTACCCTTTTTGTGCACTGGGAGTGCGGGTAGTGAATCCTGAGGGAGGATCTCTGCCAGGAAGAAAGTTCAGAGGTATAATCATACTTGACTTACTATCTGAAAGAGTGACCGGAATGTAAGTTCAGAGGCACCAGCTGGTACATAACTTGGTAATTTGGACTATTGAGGGAGTGAGAGTTCAGCGGCACCAGTGGGTGCATGGCTCGATAATCTGAAATAGGGTGGATGAGAGTTCAGTGGTACTAAAGGGGTACATGACTTGATAATCTGGAGAATGATGGATGAGAGTTCAGTGGTACTAAAGGGGTACATGACTCGATAATCTGGAGAATGATGTTCAAACATAGTATTTCTTCAGGAACTTGCCGTTGACGGGCAACATGAGCAAATCTCCGTTCTGTTAGCGAGGCGGTAGGAGTCGTTGGAGAACACGGTCTCGATGATAAATGGACCTTCCCATTTTGGCTGGAACTTACAGGTGGTCTTGTGAGTCTTGACCATCGGCCTCCGGACTGCCAGAACAAGATCACCCACTTGGAATGTTCTGATTTTAACTTTTTTGTTGAAGGCTCCTGAGATGCGTGCTTGGTATAGCTCGATCCTTTGCTGAGCTAGGAGGCACTTTTCATCTAAAGCCTCCAACTCTTGTAGTCGTCGTCGGTAGTTATCATCCCTCGTCAATTGATAAGTGAGGGCGACGCGGAGTGAGGGGATCTGAGTCTCCAAAGGGAGGACTGCCTCGCTCCCGTACACCAGAGAGAATGGTGTATTCCCGGTGGCTATTCGAACCGTAGTGCGATAAGCCCATAAGCACTCGCCGAGCTTCTCGTTCCAGTCGCGTTTGTTGGAGGAGACGAACTTCTTGAGGAGCTTAATGATTGTTTTGTTGAATGCCTCTGCCATCCCGTTTGCTGCCGGGTTGTATGGTGTCGAAGCGACATTTTGAATGCGGTGTTTATCGCAGAATCGGTAGAATGCATGGCTTATAAACTGTGGACCATTATCATGGATGATTCTTCATGGTAGTCCGAAGCGGTAGATAACGTGATGCTTAAGGAAGCTGATCACGTTTGAAGTTTTAACTTCTGCGAGTGGGACAGCTTTCGCCCATTTGGAGAAATAATTAGTGATCGCAAGTATGAATCGATGTCTTCGGGAGGAAGGTGGGGTGATTGGACCAATGATATCCATTCCCCATGCTTCGAATGGCCAGGATGCCACCGTTGGATGCAGAAACTCGGATGGTTGGTGAATGAAATCCGCGTGGACTTGGCAGGCCTTACATTTTTTGGCATAATCTATCGCATCTGCCACCATCGTGGGCCAGTAGTAGCCCATCCGGCGAAGGCGGTCCTGTAGCTTAGGGCCGGGTTGATGGGCCCCACAGACACCGTCGTGAGCTTCTCGTACAGCTTCTGTAGCTTCCGCGTTCGACAAGCACCGGAGCAATAATCCGTCGTAGGAGTGGCGATACAACATTTTTGTCTCTGTATCGTAGAAGAATTTGAGAGAACGTCGTCTGATAGAGGTAGCTTCCTTTGGATTCTCTGGGAGGATGTCGTATACGACGAAGTCGACGAACGGCTATCTCCAGTCCGGTATGTCGTCGACCGTCTGGGCGGAATAACTTGCCATGGCTTGAACGTTGTTCTTGGGACAGACCAGTTCGTGGCCTATTATGTCAACCGAATGATGAGCTTGGTTCGGCACTGCTAAGGAAGCGGCAAGGCCTGCTAGGGCATCGGCTTTGATATTTTGGAGTCTGGGGACGTGCTCGATGAAGAATCCCTCGAATGATGAGATAATATTGATCGCAATTTGATGGTAGGGGATTATGTCTTCATGGTGAACCTCGTATGAGCCCCTGATCTGATTGACGATTAGTTGGGAGTCGCCGTATGCTTCAAGGTATTCTACCCCCAGCTCTTTTGCAAGTTGGAGGCCAATGACCAGAGCGTTATATTCGGCCACATTGTTGGAGCAGGGTTCCGTGAGGGAGTAGGCACGATTGATCACCAGCCCAGTAAGAGAAATTAATACCACTCCGACCCCGACGACGATGTTTCCCTTTGGTCCGGTCCTTGAGGCGCCATCGAAGAACATTCGCCATATGTTATCGTGGGTGGCTGTATTCGAATCGATGACCTCGTCTGGAATCTCTTCATAGATTCTGGATGACTCCGATCCTGGGTGGGCTGCCAAAAAGTCTGCTAGGGCTTGACCCTTAACAGCCTTTTGCGGGACGAAGATCATATGATAGGGGGACAGTAATATTGCCCATGTGGCGAGGCGAGAGCTGAGGGCCCCTGGTTTAGTCATGAGGACTCTGAGGGGGTTGACTCGCGAGATAACATGTATGGTTTGTCCTGTGACATAGTGCCGCATCTTTTGAATAGCGAATACCAGGGCAAGACACTCCTTCTCTACGGCGGTGTATCGATGTTCTGGCCCGATCATCATTCGGCTGAGATAATATATGGCCTGCTCGTGGCCTGCATCGTTATTTTGTGCTAGCAGGGCACCAAGGGAGTGTTCCATTGCTCGTACGTAGAGCAGAAATGGTTTTCCGGGGACCGGGGCCACCAGGACTGAGGGATTCGACAAATATTCTTTGATGTCGTCGAAAGCACGCTGGCATTCCTCGTCCCATACGAATGAGACTCCCTTCTTCATGAGGTGTGTGAACGGTCGGTATCGCCCGGAGAGGTTGGAAATGAACCTCCTGATGTAAGCTAGCCTCCTTTGGAGGCCTCTGAGTTCGCAAAGATTTTTCGGGGGACCCATCTCCATGATTGCCTTCGTCTTCTCAAGGTCTACATGGATGCCCCGTGCCGTGATGATGAAGCCTAAGAATTTCCTGCTGGATACGCCCAAGAATGATTTCGTAGGGTTCATCTTCAGGTTGTGGGCTCGCATCAGGTCGAATACCGTTCTCAGGTCTTGCAGATGATCTTCCTTATGGCGACTCTTGACAGCGATGTCGTCGACATAGCATTCTACTGTTTTGCGTAAATGTTCTCGGAAAATGATACTCATGGCCCGCTGATATGTAGCGCCAGCATTCTTTAGACCGAATGGCATGACTGTGTAGCAGTATGTGCCAATCGGGGTTCGGAATGAGGTGTGCTTTTCGTCATCGGGAGACATCTTGATTTGATTGTACCCCGAGAATCCATCCATGAATGACATACGTTCAAAGCCGCATGTATTGTCGATCATGATGTCTGTGATAGGAAGGGGAAACTCGTCCTTCGGACATGCCTCATTCAGATTACGGAAGTCGACGCAGATTCGGATCTCCCTATTTTTCTTAAGGACCGGCACTATGTTGGCGACCCAGTCAGGATGTTGCTCTTCACGAATGAAGCCGCTGGCTATTAGCTTGTTGACTTCGGCTTCAATTGCGTCTATGACGCCTGGGCGGAAGCGTCGTTGTTGCTGTTTGACTGGCTTTGCATCTGGTCGTATGTTGAGTTTGTGAAGAGCGATATCGGGGTCTAGCCCCGACATGTCCTCGTAACTCTACGCGAACACGTCGATATATTCTCTGACAAGTTTCAGCAGCGATTCTCGTTTTTCGTTTGTCAGGCTTTTACTGATAAAGATCGGTTTTGGAGAAGATTCGCTGTCGAGATCCACTTGTATGACCTCATCTTCAGTAGAAGGTTCTCTCAGTTCGAACCGCTTTTCCCATTGCGCGTCTAATTGCTGGGCCCACGGCTCTAGCTCAAGGATTTTGGGGATGTCTTCGTCTTCCTCGTAAGCGTCAGCGAACGCCATGTTGACTGACATGACTTGTCTGAACACATCTCCGATGCTGGTATCTGAGTCGGAAGTCGGTGATCCGGTTGAATGTGACTGCCAGTCGCATTCTTCATCTGAGCTTTCAGGGTCGTAGTAGGCGTTACATACCCTAAACCGCATCGGGTTTTGTTATAGTAGTTTTGTGGTTTGCCTGCCAGGGCTGGCGACTTCAAAGGTAATCGTCGTCCAGTTCCGTAGTTCAGTCCTGGTGTTGTCTCTAGATCATACCCCTGTTTCTGCATAAGATATTTGGATTGAGGGCTATAGAGATACAGAGGCAGTCTTCCAGCATCTGACCCGAAGTCGACTTCTTCCATAGCGAGGGGATGTGGGTTATTCGTCCGGTCGAAGATGATCGGGTGGTCCCCTCCCTTGACTATTCGGTAAGTGTCTTCTACTGGAGTAAGTCGGATGACGGTGTACACGTTTGTCACCTGTGTATGTAGGTGAGTGCCTATATCGTGTTCCATAGCATACATTGTACATAGCTTATTGAGCTCGGTGTAGTTCAAAGATAACCCTTTATTGATGAAGTTAGGTATCTTTTATAGAGGGATTACATCATCTGCGGAAGGGGTATCGGAGTGGGCAGCCACATACTTGGCCAATTCTGGTTCTTCTTCGGCCCCCCCTGTATAAATGAAGACTGAGAGGACGACCTAGTCAGCTTGATCTTCAGAGGCTCAACTGGCGGAGCAGATCGTGGAGTTGTTGGTAAACTAGCAACCCGCAGTTTGGTACTTTATGTGAGGCGAGGGTGGCTGGTTCATTAGAAGTGTCAGACCTCGCATCGGGGTGAAGAACCTTCTTGGGAAGGCATATTGTGAGCGGTCTGTCGGAGGGATTGGGCTTCTCCGTTTGGAGCTGACCGACTCTCGGTAGTCTGATGGTAAGTGGCCCTGTTATGGGTCTCGGCGCTTGGCCGGACCTTGGCAGCCGGATTCTTATCTGTTCTTCTTGTACGGAGAGACTGATTGCGTCCTTACGCAGAGTGGCCGTAAGGGGTGCGAAATTGCCCGGTTTGCGAGCCTGAAGGTGGATCGTCAGAGGTTCTTCTGATCCTGTAGCCGTCTTGTTGTGAGTTTGCACATCTTCTTCGACCAGATGCTTCTTTGATTTTTCGTATAGACAGGAGTCTGAGTAATAAGATTCGACCCCCTTGAAGGGATCGATATCGGCAAACTCTGTCCTCTCGAAGCCGTACTTATCGACATATTTGAAGCACTGGTGTAGTGTGGAAGGCACGATCATGTAATCGTATATCCAAGGCCGCCCCAGAAGGATATTGTAAGAAGTGTCGGCATCTATGACATAACAGGTGACTTCTGATTGGAGATCGCCGATCTGACACTTCAAACGGATCTTCCCTATTGGGTAGCTCCTGCCCGAATTGAAATCGCTAATGGCGGTGCTTGTAGGTGTCAGGCGATGCATCAGAATGCGAAGATGATGTAGCAGACCCTTCGGAATGATGCTTATAGAGGACCCAGGATCAATGTGCATTCGGTCCACCTTTACGTCTCCGATGTATCCAGTGTAGTATAGCGGGCGATCATGCAGGTTAGTTTTGATGAGCATATCTTGCAGAGAGAAGACGAAATTGGGCATTGCTCCCGTATATGCACTATCTTGGAGCTCTGCAGGTTGGTTATCTCCCGTGAGGTTGACCTGAGCCAAGTATGCGTCGGCATTTTGGAGCGCCTCACTTAAAGCCGTGCGGACATCCTTTGAGAGCCTGAGGAGTTCATATAAAGATAATTTGGCCGGGGTATTAGCTAATTGCGCTAAGATGTCGAAGTTGTAGGGCCTCTACAGCCCCTGAGGTGTCTCCTTCCGGAGGGACTTGTCGAAGCGGGTCTCCTTCGGCCTAGGCTTGTCGGTCGTCGAAGGCTGAGCCGGTCCCGGAGTATCATTGGTAGTGGGCGGATGATCATCAGTCGCGTTTTCGGTCACCAGTTGGGCTTGTGTTCCAGATCGAGTAGTGACGGCCGAGACTTCCTCTTCTTCCGCCGAGGCAGTGCGGCAGGATCTGACTTTTTCACTTTTCCTTTTAGAAGGTGGAGAGGACTGAGTTACCTCGTGGACTAGGTCCGGATGGACCCACATGATTTCCCCTCGTGATGTGGTGAGGGGTACTAGACCAGCGGCTTGATCGCGAGCAGGCGGCAGATTAGCAATCTCCATTGTTGCCAGAGGGATGGGTATAACTCCGTCCTGAGTCTCTGTTGGAGGGAAGCTGCCGAATTGTACGGACACCATGTTGGCTGCCACGGTTACCTCTTCGAAATCGATGGCCAGGGCGTTCGAATCGATGAGGTTTTGGATATATCGTTTCAGTTGGTAGCAGTCGTGTGTAGCATGGTGGACGTAGCGATGGTAATAGCAGAACTTTGGGTTCTCCAGATCAGCAGGCCGAGGCTCCCGTCTTGGTGGAGGAAGCTGAATCCTATCTCCTTGTATAAGCATGTCCAACATAGGCTTGACGTGACCGTCTTCAAAGGAATAAGTAATTTGAGGCCATTGTTTGTCTGCCGACTGTGGCTCGGGCTTCTGGGCTGTATCGGTCACCATAGCCTGCTTGCCTTTATTGTCCCGGTTGTTGGAGGGGCTGCCTCCATTGTCGTTGCTGGTGTTGGAACGCTTGCTCTTGTTCTCTCCCTCCGAGATATGCAACCCCAGTTGGCGAGCCTTCTTCAATCGTTCTTCAGCACTTGTAGCACTGATGATAAAAACCTTCCAGTCCTTGAACTGACTTTTGCCCATCCAGAGACTAATTGTTGGAAGTAGTCTCTTTTGGCAAATTTCAGTCAAAGAAGAGTCCGGGTTGCCAGATGGTAACTTCATTGCGGTTTGACGAAACCGCTCAATATAATTTCTCGTTAGTTCTTTCTCTCCTTGAACGACGTCCATGAGGGTAGACATCGTAACGTCCTGCCCTACCTCATAGAACCTCTCCAAGAATAATCGTTTGAAGCCAGCGAAGGAGTAGATGCAATTGTCTGGCAGGTTGCGGTACCAATCGAAGACGACTGCTTCCAATACCCCAATGAATAACCGCGTGAGGATAGCGTCATCATGGGGCAGATGGTCGGTAGTGACCTCAAAATAAGTGGTGTATCGACTTGCTGAAGTCTTGCCATCATATGGGTTGATATTGAACGGCTTATATCTTGGCAAAAAGGGAACATCCCTCCATTCAGCTGGATATGGTTACCGTATTCTGAGGTCTTGAGAGTTTTCTCGGGCGTGGAACATTGCTCGAAGCTCCTGAACCTCTCTTCTTACTTCTCGGGCCTCATCTGTCACGGTAGGGGCCGTTATCTCGGGAGGATTATTGCCCTGGTTTGGCATCGCTGAATTTGAATCTACGTTGATTGCGGGACCCGTGCTTGTCTGGCCAGGTGTCACTCCCTGCAGAGTAGGAAGTGTCGTTTTGATCTCGTCTACAGACTTGACCAAGGCATGCAATATGGCCTCCAAAGTGTCGATGCGCTGGCGATCGCTGGAACCGCCTTGATTGCTGTCTGTCATGAATACCGTCTTCACATGAGGAGTGACGGAGGGAGTGGTGGAGGATGTACCCTCCGAGTCGTACCCATGCGTCGAGAAATCATCTGGATATGTGGGGATGTTCTCTTCAGGTTCGGACTCGGAAGGAACACTACCCCCAGCTTCGGAGCTTGCTTCGTCTAGAGAATTATGGATGTCCTCGGGGACATCAGCATCTGTTGTACCCGATGGGAGGGTTGTTTCTCGGGGTTCGTCTCCTTGAAACATTGGATTATTGTGGACGTTCGGAGGAGTACTACCCCCAGCTCCTACGACCCCCAGGGTCGGGGACGATGAGCCTCCTGTTGCAGCAGATTTTGTCTTCGAACGGGTGTGTTGGTATACTCCGGTGGAGGGTAACCGTTTAGCCGACAACTTCTTAGCTGTAGTGGCTGATATCTTTGGACTGGAGATGCTTGTCTTCTTTTCTCTCCCCTCGGCGGGGACCTTCTGAGCAGAATTATAGGAGACAACAGGAGGTGCCTCATCTTCTGAGTTCGGGTGCTGTAGTCTGTGGAAGACGGACGGACGATCTTCCGTCACTGCCGCATTGTTGCAGCAGCAGTTGACGATGATCTGGGTACAGTGACGTCCATGTGAGGATTCTTTGCGAGCCGAGACCCCTTCTCTTTCCTTGCGCTTGTGGAGGATCGCCTCACTCAGGTCAGAGGAACCACTCTGTCCGTTCGCCGCCAGGGATTGGACTTGAGCGGTTCTGTACAACTTCCCATCAGAGGCCCGTGTGATAATCAGCGGGACGCCCTGATAGTCAGAGGTTGGGGCAGCTGTCTGGGCTTGATGAGCCCGCGCTGCCCTAGACTTCTTCTTTCTAGCACTTGTAGGTGCATAATAGGAAGAGTCCAAGTTGAACATCACAGAGTCTGGCTTATCATCCAGAGAGTCATCAGGGTTCGGACCATATGAGAGGCGGTCGAAAACTGATCGAGAGGAGCATGGAGCAGATGCTATGCGGCTGGGAGCGGAAACCGTACAGGCTGTCTGCATGCGGTTGTCTCTTGTCGGACGAGTTCTCATGCGGCTAGGGGTCACGACCGTGCAGGCTGGCCGCATGCGGTTGGCATCTGTGGCCGCATGGGTTTTCTGCAAACGATTGACTTTACTGGCCGCATGAGTCTCATCCATGCTGTCGGGAACTGTAGTCGCATAAGTTATGTGGCTGACAGAAGTAGCCGCATGAGTTTTTTTCATGCGGTTGGCGGATGTAGCCACATGGGCTTTCTCCTTGCGGCTAATACTCTTCTGCGGTTCGGTCCACGTAGAGTCCCTCTTTGTCCCTGCAAGTCCAGCATCATAATATTTTCTTCTGCCGGACTTGGGGACAGCAGAGTTGTCTACGATCTGAAGTGGGACCGCAGGAGAATCCTTCTCGCCGTCTTGAGCAACAGAGGGCATCCCATCGAGGGCTTGAGGAGGAGCAAATGACTTCGGCCTCCATTCTTTGCGAGCCTTCGGGGTGCGGGTACGTTTCTGGGCTGGGCCAGCACTGCCTTCAGAGAGCATCTCTTCAAACGCCTATTGGTCGAAGCGGACGACCATCTTCTTTTGTGTGGAGCCAAGTTTGGCTGCATCTGATTGCGTCACCAACTCCTCAGCCGTGGAGAAGTTAGTCCCCAGCAGAGTCGCCATCGTGTTTGCCATTGATTGTAAAAGAACAAAACAATTATCGGAGGACTGAACTTAGACTCACAATACAAACTCGCTCGTACAAAGAAAGCCTAGGGACGAAAACCTAGGTACAGTAGACTAAGTACGATTGTTTATTTTTGATTCTAGGGGGTGACGATAGAGGCTCGGGAAAGCGACGGCCGCTCTGCCTTACTCCTTGGACGATCAGTATGCAGCCTTGGCTCGGGGAAGATCTGCTCGACGTTGATAAGGAAATGCTCTTCTTGCTCTCCTCGGATTGCTCTCCTGGCTTCTCTCTCTCTGTGATTATCAAGAAAAAAGGGGGAGCTCTCTCTGTGTAGATCTCTCTCTTCTTATTTTTTTTATTCTTTTGTTGCCGACCTCTCCCTCTTTTTTTTACAAGGGAAAGATGCTGGCTATTTATAAGAGTGGGAGGTGATCATTAGGGTTTGCTAATGATTATCTGTTTGGAATGTCGGCGCTCCTTCATTCTATCTGAACCCTTGATCCTGATTATAGTGAATCTCGGCCATTAATGCGGATAGCATCGTATCTCATGAGCAATTAATGCTAGCTGTTTTAAATCCTCGTGATTGATTATGCTAATGTCTGATTGCTCGCCACGTGTCCCATTAGCTTGATGATAAATGATATGCCATGATCTCAGTAATTATGACGATGATGTCAAATACATTTGTTGAGATTCGGTTAAATCTCTTATTGATCCCATGCCACGTGTCTTAATTGTGAGTCCTGTCAGAGCCGCATAGGATTGACGATCCTCGAACCACAGAGAGATACTCTTTGTAAGCCGCATAGGACGATGCTTCATCGAGCCGCATATGCGTAATCTTTGTGAGCCGCATGAGATGGCGTTGTATTGGGCCGCAGGGAATGTGTTCCCAGGGAGCCGCATGAGCTAGGGTTGTATCGAACCGCATGGAACGGGTTCTCAGGGAGCCGCATATGACTGATTGCCACGTGGCAATCTGGGACTTCTGACGGATTTGGTCAGAGATTTTCTTCTTTTCCCGAGGAGTCATTCATTATGGCAAGGTCATTATGAAACTTTATGTCAGGGCCGCCATAGTAAATCTTGCTGGAACAATAAATGAGGCCACTACTCAAACGACCAGCTGTAGGGAAGGATCACACATGGCATCCATCGAGCCGCATATGCCTTGCTGAACCGCATACGCTCCCGAGCCGCATGCGATTGAGAGTCTTCTTTAAACCGCATAGGGCCGCTCCTGTGTGAGCCGCATAAGCTTCTTACTCTAAGCCACATGGATCATTATTCTAATATTTTCTATGCTTCTACATGAGCGATATTGATGTGTCAAAGATTTGGTTGAGTAAACTTACGATAGGATGACTTTGCTGAATGACCCAGACCCCATGCGACGAATGTCTGGATATGAGTAGGAATCTATGCTCGATGTTTAGAAATTAGAGTGATACGAGTTTGGGTAGAAAACCCTGTATTATCAACTTTGGTTTGACCTTAGGATGGGGTCAGTGTTGATATTATTGTTTCAGAACTATGATTCCAATACTGACGGATTGACTTTAGCTTCGAAAAAAATGGCCTAGCGTTTAGGCGAGACGTCCATGTTGCGAGAGTTAGCATCAGTGCAAGTGATCTTGAGGATTGATTGGTTGCGATATTTGGTATTGATGAATGGAATGATTCAGGAATATGAAAATACCACTCATGATCCTCGACTGATATGCATGTATATCAGGGATGCTTGAATATGTGCACGATCCGACTCGAATGGTAATGGCAGAATTCGCTATCACGAGGCTTGGCTGAAATGCATGTATTTTGGGGACGCCTGAAATATGTGCACGATCCAACTAAGTGATACGTTGAATCAAGTGAGACTAGAGAAGTGGAAAAGTGTCGAGGATTTAGAAATAGTGTTTCAAAAAAAGATTGATGGTTGTACGTGCGTGGCTCGGATTGACGGAATGCATAGGAGAAATGTGTACGAGAAATAGAGGATGTTGAATCAAGTTATAAGTCGATAAGTGTACTCAGTTAGTTTCGAGGACAAAACTTTTTCTGAGTGGTGTATGATGTAGTGCCCCGTCCCGCTCAGTCAATCGGAGGAATCGGAATTCCAACGACGTTCGGACTTAGCCTTACAATGGTGACTCGAAGGCCCGTTTGGTCGAGGCGACTCCTCGCTCAGGTAGGGTAGTTTCGGTGAACTCGCCTCATCTTAGCCTTCACATAATAAATCGTATGTTTTCAACTTGCACAAGTAGGCTTGATAATAAAAGAGACGAATCTACATAGCTAAGGGAATAATCCCGACGGGTCGAATTGAGTTAGAAGATGGAAAGGTCCAACGGTCGGCTTAGAGTTGGTGCACGGCGTGCTTTGAAAATGACACTCGGTTCTTCGTCCCGTGGCTTGGGAGAAGAAAAAGTTGGTCTTCGCCACAAGATAAGAGTTAGCCTAAGTCAAAGGCATCGCCCGCATAAATGCTTCATAAAGCATGCACGGTCCCATCGTCCGAGGCTTGACGCAGCCCTTGCTCGTCAAGTTGTTACACGATTAAGTTAGCCTGAGTTATGATAGGCTATCGAAGTCTTTTCTAAGCATTGTTCCATGTTTTCTGCGGTTGTCGAAATTACTTGGTTCTACGACCGTAAGGCCCATTGTATTGGTATGTCTTGGGTGGTAGTATCATCCAGAACATCAATTGGTGTAAGACAGGATATCACAGAATTAGTGTTTCTAAGGCACGGGTCATGGTTGATTCATTCGGAGTTTGGAAAGAAGGGCTTTCGAATAGTCGTTTTTGAGTTGAATTAAATGATAGGGCAAGAAAGAAAAAGGCTCGCGACCAGGCAGTCTCAGATGTGAGAAGTATTGAACTTGGCCCTGAAAGAGATTGTAATACTAGGAGTAGAATGACTGTATGAGACATCAGTTCGAGTCGAGTCTTGCATGGTCATTGGACAACTTGTACAATGTGAGATAATATTTCTCGAACGATGACCCAGGCGGCCAACGGGACCGTTTCGATAGAGACATGATTAGCAGTACTGGATGACCGCATGGATTAGACGGTGACTTGCAGCAGAGCTCGCTACTCGCGCTGGCAAGGGGCGTCCGTCTAACAAAGCTATGGCGTCCATGATAGCACTGGGCGCTAGTGACTAATTCATATAGATGAGTCAGCATGGGCGGAATTCACGTATATGCCTTTGGATTGAGTCGAGTATTGTGTGCACTATATTAATGAGTCGAGTCGAATACGTGTACGATCGGAAGACAATGTTTGGGCCTAAGATTTGGCTGTAACATACACACCGTACTTCGGCACAAGATGTAGCATCAAGTCTTAAGTTGTCGGCATATAAGTTGTATAAGTCAGATTTCAGTCATCTTGAGTTTAAGTCAGGAAATGCCGCAAGGCAAAGTCGGTCGAGTGACACTTAGTACACAAGTCTTGATTGGGTCAGTTGGTGATTAAAGTAGCAAGGGCCGCGGGACGACAAAATGGTTAAGTCACACGGAGTTTGCGAGGCAAGGCACAATAGATTTGTAGCACGGTCACGTGGTAATTGGGTACTATCGTGTGGTCGCGTCTGTGATTATGTGCCGAAAGGCAAGCACGATATGATAGGTTAACGTTGTTGGTACGAGAATGGTCTAAAGGCAAAGTATGTGTTGGCGTTGTTGTTGCAAGCACGGGATGGTCTAGAGACACAAAATAGGCCAGGACGTCTGTCCTAAAACTGATCCTAAGGCAAGAATAGAAAGACAATCATAAAGGGACTATGTTACACAAAAGTAAATGAACGTGTCAGTTTTGTATGGGTAGGCGAGGAGCACACGCCACCAGTACAGTTGAGTATTGAAACCCACACAGTATTTATGTACAGGAACAGGTAGAAGCTCGTGGCGTGTAGCTTGCTTGGATGCGTCGAGGCACGGAGTTCCTTGGCGATTCGAGGCATGCGGTCGTGTGGAGTCTGAACTTATAAGGGACATAATGTATGAACATCGCCTATCTAAAGTTTCCGTCGGCCTACTCAAGACATGTATTGAGAGATGAGAGAGAGAGCTGAGTGACTTGTAATGTGAGAAGAGTGAGCTTGAGTGATTGTAATATTGGCCTCGTGCCCCCCTTTGTAATCTTTGTTTCAATATCAATAAAGAGTATTTTGAATGACTTATGTTTTGCTTTAAATTTTTGCTATTATTATTCAATGTCTCTGCTTGGGACTTCGGTGCGACGACCCCGTTGTAGCCACTGTAATCGGTCGTTATGGAACCCGCCATACACGAGCGCAATCTAGGCTCTTGCGACATCATGCCTTAGCGAGGACGATCGCTCCTACAGGAGCAGGGCATGACAATCAATGCTGGCCTAAGGATATGGGTGTACTAGTTTGTGCCATAGCCTATATACACCTTCATATTTCTTTGTACTACAACCAAGAACAGAGCCTCACTCGCTAGACACATATATAGATAATATTATGGAAAAGCAAGAGAAAATGGATATGTTACTTATATACGGGTACAATGCTAATATTGTTAGGTATCTCAACTTGTTACTGAACTAAAAATATTAGTAACTGCCCTAATATTGTTAGATATCTGTTCCAGACTCACATGAAACTTATCATGACTGTCGTAATATTGTTAGGTATCTTAAATCTTACTTGAACGTTATCACAATGCCATTTCTAACATTCTAAGGACCCTCTACAAATACCAAAAAAGGGCCTTTTATGACATTATAAGGGCCATGTTACTGCAATTTCTAAAACATAGGGATATCTAAATCTAAGAAATGAAGATGTCACATTAGTAATATATACGGAAGTTAAAATTTTAGGGCCTTCCAATATTTGTGGCCATGTACGATCGTCTTGCACATGCTCAGAAACAGCCTTGCCTTATCATGAAAAATACCACTACTGACAGGACTATCATTTATCTTTCAAGAGTCATTCTTGCTACTCTCTCCATCTCTTTTTGTTCTGCCAGAACTGTGGAGTCTCACTTCATTTTTGGTCTGAACTGTTATTACAGTGGAGACCTAGATGGTAGGGTGCCAGTGATTAGGTCCATATATTGGGTGGAGTCCTTAGACCTTCCACTCAAGACTCATTGACATACATGGTACCACAACAAGCAGGTACTGACCATGTTCAAATCCAGACAAATCTTGTTTAGCTGATAACTAAACAATATTGAGCATTTGGGTTTAAACGTTGTAGGGAGGTTGTGGAGTACTATGTATGCCACTAAGTCTTGAGAGTTCATAAAGTGAGATCTATCCCTTATATTATTTTGAGAGTTGCATTTTTTTAGGATGCAACACATTTTATTTCCAAGAGAAACAGAGAGATGTTTCCAAACAATGGAAGGCTATTGAATGAAGAACTTTGGTTGTGATGCAAAGAAGTGAATATAGCTCTCATTTATTTGTTGTGTTGAACAAAACTAAAATATAACTGTAGACAGATACGATATGTAGAAGTGTTTTCATTTGTGATTTTTTTGAGCTAATCTTCTATACTTGGCATAATATTTTTGGGAACTTAGATTTACTTTGAAATTAGTATTTGAATTGAGTCCCTTTGTTGAATTTGTGCACAGCATCATTTGAGTTGAATCTCAGTTTTAGTACACCTGATGGAGAGGGCATGTCGTTACTATCAATTGGTTTCACTTATACTCTAGAACATCACTCAGATTGCTTCAACGCTACTATTTGTAGCAATAAAGATTCAGGTATTACATTTGACTTGCCTTAGTAACATGAACATTTTTTTATTTTTTAGTTAAAATTCTACTACTACACTTGAAATACTAAAAGTTATAGTAAGAGTCGAGTAACATATTATTTAACTATGCCAACAGTCCCCGTAATTGTGGGTTAGGAGTTGGATATCTGGAACGAGTTTAAATGTGTGGTAGAGGTGCATGAACCAATCCTTGGCCTAGTATCATTTTTTATCAGAATTCAAGTATCCATAATACAACTTTCGGCTGATTTAAGTTTTAATCATCTAGAACGGACTTCTATAGTTAAAGATTTAGGTGTTTAGTTAATAATATAATGATAGGAGGGACTCAACTGTGACCATTTTCATGTGTTTTTGCACAGTTGGTAGAGGAGTTGTAGCGAAGCCTACTTGATGGGTATTGTTGACATTATATAGGACTAACAGAAGCTTTTCATGTGTTTTGTATAGGATGCAAAAGATCCGGAGACTCAGGCCAACGTAGTATGCAGTCTTCTTTTAAAGAAATCTTCATCACACTTCCTTGTTAGGTAATTTGTTGATTCTTTTTAGTGCATGCAATATTATTTACATGTATAGAAAATATAAAACTTTGGCTATATAATGACATACTCTCCCTATTTCTCTAGGTCTCTCAGGAACTACATGGAAAATAAAGACTATACGTACTTTGATGTGATGCGCTTCGGGTTCAGATTTGTTATATGATTAGGAAGTGCTACTTATTTTGTATTGATATGTTTGTGGTTGGACAAGTGTCAGATGTTTGTGGTTGGACGTGTGTTGGATGTGTTGGAAGTTTTTAGTGTATGGATAATATAAAGTTTGTTAATAAAAAGGATTTTATAGTTATTTGATGTATTAAAGCTTATGAATTATTGATATTATGTGTGTGTTCGATTCATAATATATAATTATAAATAAAAATTTGGCTTTAGCTTCTCTTGAAAGTTATAAAACATCAATAATTAACTCAAATCCTGCTGCAAAAGGTTTTTTTGATGGTTAATAACCGTCATCTAGGCTGGAGTCAAGAAAAGTTTTCAACTACATTGACGGTTTCTCAAAACGATTTCTTGACGGCTAAAAATGGTCAAGAAAAATAATTTAGATGATGGTTAAAAACTGTGAAGAAAACTCATGTCAGACCGTCAAGAAAGGTGGGGTCTTTTCTTTACTCTGGCCTACTTGACGGATCCACAACCGTCAAGATAACATTTTCTTGACGGGGTTTAACCGTCAAGAAAGCCCTTTTTTCTTGTAGTGTAACGAGGCATATACCAAAAGATGACACTCTCTTCGCGAATCTCTTGGTTGGGGCCTTAAGGGGGGTTGCCTACTGTTTGCCATTAAAAATATCAAGAACAAGAATTACATATGAATTGAACTGATTGCAAACTCACTTGTACAAGAGAAAGCCTAGAAAGAAATCCTAGGAAACAATCTAAGTATAATTGTTTAGTTTTTTATTCTGGGGAGCGACGATGGAGGCTCGGGAAAGTGTAGCAACTCTGGCTTACTCCTTGGACTATCTGACACGGTCCTTGATCTTGAAGAAATTGTCCTTCGTAGGTTGCCAGCCTTTTAGGGGTGTGCCACCCTGCTATTTATAGTGATTCCTACAATAGCAAATTTTGGGCCGGATAAAGGGTCACGTGGGCACGTGTCTATAACAGCACACAAAGACTCGATCTTGGGCTGCCAGCTGGTGGGGGTTGTTGAGATTTTTGTAGCAAATCTGGGTGGTTGAGACTTGGTCAAATTGCCATGTGTCCCCCCACAACAGAGTAAAATCAATCTTCTGCGGCCCGGATCAACTTGGCCGCATGCGGTACCAAGAGTCTTTCTTCTGCGGCCTGGATCGGCTTGGCCGTATGAAATCTCAAGAGACTTCTTCTGCGGCTCAGATCATCTTGGTCGCATGATGTCTCAAGAGTCTTCCTTCTGCGGCTCAAATTGGCTTGGCCGCATGAGGTCTTCAAGCGACTTCCTTCTGCGCTCGGATCATCTTGGCCGCATGAACTCTGAAGAGTCTTCCTCCTACGGCTCAAGTCCACTTAGCCGCATAGGGGTCTCCAAGAGGCTTGCTTCTGCGGCTCGGTTTCATTTGGCCGTTTGGGTTCTTCGAGAGCCTTGCTTCTATGGCTCGAGTCAGCCTGGCCGCATGGGATCTTCGAGAGCCTTGCTTCTGTGGCTCGAGTCTACATAGCCGCATGGGGTCTTCGAGAACCTTGCTTCTGCGGCTTGAGTCTACTTAGCCGCATGGGGTCTCCAGGAGATTCCTTCTGCGGCTTGGTTTCACTTGGCCTCATGCGATCTCCAGGAGCCTTGCTTCTGTGGCTCTAGTCCACTTAGCCGCATGGGGTGATGATCCGCATAAATACAGACTGCCTTGGTAGTGGATCCACTGCCTTGTAGCAACAGTAGTTGATGGGGGCTTGGGTGCAGCGGTGTCCTGGAAAGGGCTCCTCACACATCAAGGTTGCTTCTCTCTCCTTGCATTTGTGAACGACCACCTCTCGCAAGTCGAGAGCAGATTGATCTACCTTTGCATCCGTTTTGTGGGCCGGGTATCCCGAGCGCTTGGATGCATAGGTATCATATTTGCTCCATGATCTGAGGCTAAAAAAGCACTTGCTCTCGATCGTTAGGAAGACTTTTGGGACCATCATGTTTGCTCCCTGATCTGAGGCTAGTAAAGTACTACCCTCGATCGTTGTAGGGAGGCTTTTGAGACCATCAAATTTGCTCCCTGATCTGAGGCTAGTAAAGCATTGCTCGATCGTTGTAGGAAGACTTTTGGGACCATCATATTTGCTCCCTGATCTGAGGCTAGTAAAGCACTGCGCTCGATCGTTATAGGGAGATTTTTGAGACCCACCCTGTCTTAGCCCTGGGGGACTGGACGCGGGTGGTTCAGTACAACTTTCCATCAGGAGCCCGTATAACAGTTAACGGTGCCCGCTGACAGTCAGCAGTTTGGACAGTTGACTGGGCTTGTTGGGCCCGCACTACCCTAGACTTCTTCGACTAAGCACCCGAAGGTGCATAGTAGGAAGTCCAAGTTGGAAGAAGGAAAGAGAATTTGGTGCCCTTTCAAATGAGGGAAGGGAGCTCTATATATGGAATGGAGTGAGCCCTTTCTTCTTCTCCTTTTCGATGTGGGACTAAAAGCAATATCCTCTTTTCCATACTTGTAGAAGACTCCCTTCAAAGTTTTCAAATTGCAAATTTGGAATACTTTGAATAAGAAGCATGGAAAGTAGAGCTGTTTAGGTGTGGCAGTCCTATCAGAGGTAGCATGGACATGTTAGGTTTGGGTACTTCCGCTGGGATTTTATGTGGACTTATCATCCTTAGCGTACCTTGGTTTTAGGTACAGATAATAAGTTGAGAGAGGGAACCAACATATTTACTCAGAGGTGATATGGACGTGGTAAATATGAGGTTGATGGTAGAGCTTTCCTACTCAGAGGTGATATGGACATGGTAGGAGTGAACTCGGTGAGGATACAAAGAACAACTCAGAGGTGATATGGATATGGAAGTTCTATGATTGATGCGCCACAACGCAGGGGTTATTGCACGGGGTGTTTACTCATAGGTAAGGTGGACGTGGTAAACATTTGTTTTTAGCATCATCTACTTTGTAAGGGGTAGGAAAACAACTCAGATGTGATTTGGACATGGTTGTTCTACTACTTGGGAATGAATGCAACGGAACAACTGGGCTCCAGAAGTATATGATTGTGAGAGAAGGGTACTTACTAGAGGACCTAATACAACATTTGTGATTGGCAAAGAACATCCCACTTGGGGGACTTTTCTTGGACCTATTACCCTTTTTGCATCTGTGATGCGAGTAAATAGATTCAAAATAATTTTCAGTGGACCTATTACCCTTTTGCGCACTGGTGGTGCAGGTAATAGATTTGAATGATTTTTTGTGTGGACCTATTACCCTTTTATGCACCGGTAGTGCAAGTAATAGATTTGAATGATTTTTTGGACCTATTACCCTTTTGCGCACCGGTAGTGTGAGTAATAGATTTTGAACAAAACCTAACAGGTAATATAACGTGATAGGTTATGTGGCCTTAACACCGTGGCTTTATTCCAGATTGGATACAGGTGTTAAGTTAGGAGATTATCTATATCAGAGGTAATATGGACGTGATAAAGATGGAATCTATGGGGGCATAGAACGACTCAGAGGCAATATGGACGTGAAGGGTTCTATAAATAACAACTGTAGAGGATTGTCATAGAAAGGGTGCTTTACTCAGAGGTAATATGGACATGGCAAGCATCCTTCTACTAGAATAACAGTTTAGAGGTAATATGGACTGATGGAACTGGGGATTCCCAGGACCCTTCCTTTGGTGTACGTATTGATCGATAGAAAGTTAAACAGATCTAATATGTGTTCTAACCCTTCATAGGCGGAAACTAGGGTTCACGAATTATACCTGCGGTGGAAAGGAGACAATTATTCCTGGCAATCTCGAGCGGACGACCCTAAGATCTTCTGCACGTATTCCTTCCTCGAGTTGGACGTCGTGTGGGCGACGTCTCCCAACCTTTTCTTCTCCTTGGCAGCACCCTCTTTCTCTCCTTACGTGAATCACGAATTTAGAAAAAAATTCAGATTTCTGATCAGTAATCTGGCGGCTAGAGAATAGAGGATATATAGGCTACGGCAGGGACCATGAGGAAATTAGGGTTAGGCCTCCTAACGGATCTGGATATCCCGTGTTCAGCCCGAACACACAATCCAGGCCCATTAACAATAGCTCGGTCCACTAATGAGCTATTGTTGCACTACCTCCCTAATCCCAAATTATGTTCGTGGGCTCCTTTTATTATATGCTCGTTTGGCTCCCCATGTTAAGATATCGTATGTCCGTCGATCAAATTAAGTTAATGACAACTATATTGATTCGACATCTTTTATCCTTAAGTAGTACCGCTCAACTTTATTTGTCATGTCGGATATAATCCACCTGCAGGGTTTACATGACAATCCTTATGAGCTCCTTCAGAGGACATCATCAACCCGATGTATCGGGACATGGATTCCATTTATAATCAACAGCCCATCATACATACAATGTTATTACCCAATTCATAGAGGTTGTTGATCCATTATGAATCTCACTCTTTTATGAGTCAAAGTAATACACACTGCATATACATGTCCGTTATTATATCCGGATTAAGAGTACAAGCATCCATAATAACAGAGGTGTTTGTTCTCTTATGTAGTCAGTACAAAGAAAACAACCTCAAGTGGTCCTCTTCAATACACACAAAGTGTACTAGTGTAAACCTATAGTCAAGATAGACTAATACCAGATTACACTACAACCTTTCCAATAGATTGTCCAAGTCCATCTAGGTTGTGAACTATTTATATACTCCATAGAAAACTGATAATATGATCTTCTGTGTGTCACCACACACCATATTATCTACAATATAGAATAGACACATTTGCATTAACACAACAATACAATATGCAATCATTTGCCCATATGATTCTCATTCAAATTTAAGGAAATAAGGTTACTACAAAAGTGATACTTTTAGTATATAACCCTAACATGGATATGGCTGTATTCTAGGGAGTTAGGACAACTTTGTGGTTATCTTAACGGGGGTGACTACTCAGAGGTAATATGGACATGGTAGACACGGTTATAGAATGACACTTTAGAGGTGATATGGACGTGAAATATTTTGTATGTGGTCATGATGACACAGAGTCTTCACGGGAGATACAACTACTCAGAGGTGATATGGACATGGTAGATGCACAACATGTAAGAAAGCAATCCAGAGGTAATATGGTTGTGGAGGGCTTTACTTACTGAGATTTAGTATAGGAGGGTTAAAAAAGTTTTCACCAGGATCTTCGAGCACGCATGAGGGCACAGGAGCTCATGTTGGCGTTGTTGATGAAGATGGGTTTCGAGGAAGTTGAATCCCCTAAGTCGCTCTGGACGACATCGTCCTCGGTGGGAGGCTCTCGCTGTTCGAACCGCCATTCCCACTGAGAGCCAGGTGTTGAGCTCAAGGCTCTTCTTCGAAGAAATTGAGTGCCTGGTCTTCTTCCTCTGTGAGATCATTTGTGGAAACCATGTTGACGGATAGTAACTTCTGTAGGTCCCGGTATTAGTGGTACCGCCACTGTTGTTTGTTATTGGAGGTGGTACCAGGACGTTTGCCTTTTTCCTCTCCATCCAGGATGTGTAATCCCAGCTAGCGAGCCTTCTTTTACTTTGCCACCGCATTGGTGGCACTTATGATGAAGGTCGTCCAATCCCTGAGCTGATCTTCGCCCATCCAGAGGCTGATTGCGGGGAGCAACTTCTTCTGGCAGATTTCAATCAAAGAGCTTTCGGGATTGCCATGGGGCAATCTCATCGCGGTTTGGTAAAACCGCTCGATATAGTTCCTCATTAGCTCCCTCTCCCCCTGAGTGACTTCCATGAGAGATGACATTGTCACATCATGCCCCACTTCATAGAATCTCTCTAGGAACATATGCTTAAGCCGTCAAAAGAATGGATGCAGTTGTCTGGAAGGTTGCGGTACCAATCGAACGCGATCCCCTCCAATGCTCCGATGAATAATCGTGTGAGGATGGCATCGTATGCGGCAAGTGGTCGGTTGTGACCTCAAAATAAGTCATGTACCGACTAGTAGAGGTCTTTCCGTCATACGAATCAATATGAAACGGTTAGTACCGTGGCAGAAAAAGAACATCTCTTCACGCAACGGGATACGACTGTCGTATTCTGAGGTAGGTCCCAGGAGAAGTCTCGAGCATTGAACATTGCTCGAATCTCCTGGACTTCCCTCCTTGCCTCCCTGGCTTCGTCTGCAGCTGAAGGAACGGATGCTCCTAAAGGATTGTCACCCAAAGGAGGAGCGGTCGTGTTAGAGTCTGCGTTGACTGCGAGTCCCAAGCTTGTTTGTCCAGGCGTCCTTGCCGGTTGAGTCGGCAAGGCATCTTTGATTTTGTCTACTGACTTGACCACGGACAGGAGCATGGCTTCAAGTACTTCTAGACGTTGTCGATCAGTAGGCCCTTCATGATCATCGTCGGCCATAAAGACTGTCCGTTCTGAAGAACAAGTAGGCAACTCTAGAGGGGGGTTAATAGAGTTTATGACAATAATATCCAATTAAAAATTAAACTCTTTCACCAAAAGTAAATAATCAAATTAAATACGAAAATTATAAAGAGCGAAAGCATACACAAATACAACCGATTTTAACCTGGTTTCCCTCGTGGAGGACTAGTCCAGGCCTGAGAACTCTAGCTCAGGATTAAATCCACTATTTGTGAAATAGTAGTTACATCCCGTGCCTTTTCTTCAGAAGAGAATGTCAACTTCTTACAGAGATCGCCGTGGCGATGCTTGGTATTTTCCAAGCAACTTTTTGAACTCTTGCACAAACTCCTAACTGAAGAGCACTGAGCACTTTAAGGCTTAGGGAGCTTGTGGCTAGTAGATAAGAAGGATAGGGCTTGTATAAGGCTTTAGAGAGAAGAGAAGAGAAGATTGGATGATTGAAAAAGTGAGAATTCAAGGCCTATTTATAAGAGTAGTAATAGGCAGAATTTGGCCAGAATTTTGGGTCAAGAATTCAAATTTTTGGCCGTTGGACAACTAGCATACAGCAAATCCTAAAAATTAGGGTTCTGTAATTTAGGGGACAGAATTTGGCCCGAACTCAGTATGGAGGTAGAGTTCGGCCCGAACTCTGTCTCCCGAAGACAGAATGGTTCTAATGGACTAAATGGGCTAGTTGGTTTTGGTGGAGCTTTTGGTTTAAGGCTTGGAGATAGGAATAGGCCCAAACTACTCAGTGCAACTGAGTTTACATTTGTCTAGACTCAAGAAAAGTTAAAATACAGACTCGAAACATAGTACGCTGTAGGTACGAGTCGACGTCCGTCTTGTACTGAGTTAAGTCTTGATGTGTCATATTGAATTATGACATGTATCATATTGTCAATTTTATCAATATTTAGTTGACTGTGATTTTGTGTCAACAATCTTCCCCATATTGATAATTGACAAAATGATATTTGTATATTCAATGTTCATACCTGGACACATTTAAAAAACAGTAGCTCCCCCGTAATCAGTGCGGAACTAGCAATAGTTTCTCCGTAAACATTGCTTCGATGTAAGCCAATGATTCTTTTGTCCTGATAAATACAAGCTTTCCCAAAGCCAACGTTTCTTTTGTCCTGATAATACAAGCTTTCCAAAAGCACAGATACACAATATATATGAATATGAATATGAAATATCAAATAAGTCTCCCCCTTTGTCATTTATCAAACACAAACAACCAGAGATTTGTAAATGGAAATAACTGGCAAGCACACCAAAATACTAAGAAACTGCATCAAGTGTCTTAAGAGTCATAGAACATAAAGAAGTCTAATACAATAAAGAGCAACTACATAAACTAGAAATCCGTAGTGTATAAAAAGTAAACATAAGATCCTCAGCAGCAACAACAAGTAGGAGACCACATCCATCACGGAGCCCGTGAAGGTCCAGCGTCGTCAGATGGATCAGTGAATGAACGACGAGGATCCACGAAAGCCGCATCCGGATCCAAATAGCGTATAACCCAAGGGTCATCGATACGCTATCCATCGCGAGCAGGGTCCCGCTCCATAGGAATAGGCATGGAAGGATGCCGAGACATAGAGTACAGAATGTCATGCAGTGAGTTGCTGATGGCACTCATCTGCAGAGTAGTACGGTAGTCAAGCTGGGTCCAGCGATCATCCTCTAATACGAATCATCACGGAGCATAGTCTGAATCGACTCAAGAGTAGAGGAGGAGGGGGCATCCTATCCAAGAGCAGGTACGTCAGCCTGAGCATAGGAGTGCTCGGACTCAGCAGAAACCGACAGCTGCCTGAAGCCGCCGTGCCTTAGATAGGAAGGCAAGGACAGGGAGGAACTGACAATCATCAAGTGGGACATAAAAGCACAGAAAATCATAGGAAGATAGAGAGCATAGACCAAAGACCTTGGGTTCTTTCTAGCATTGATCATCCAGTCCATCATGGTACGTGGAAGATTGAATGGGACATGGAAGTGTATGTGATACAAAGCAGAGATCTTAAAATATGTAACCTCATCAGTCGATCCCGCTTTTGGCAGAATTGTATTGAAGACAATGCGATGAAGTTCATAGAAGTAAGGATTGAGAAATTTTGCAAGAAGCTTGCGTGGACGTGTGTTTGGGGTACAC
This sequence comes from Iris pallida, assembly GCA_029216955.1. Lineage (NCBI taxonomy): Eukaryota > Viridiplantae > Streptophyta > Magnoliopsida > Asparagales > Iridaceae > Iris > Iris pallida. The sequence goes on along the minus strand of JANAVB010029272.1, from coordinate 20,453 downwards.
AAATCGTCCTTGAAGCTTTCGAGGGAAGACCCATCGAGGAATTGAAACTTGCGAGCATCGACAAGTTTCTCCCATGAGTTAGGCTCCGAAATTTCAAGATATTCAGCCAATTCAAAGTCATCAAAAGATATGTCAATGCCACCTACACGTAAATATAAACGTGTATCATCATGAGTAAGATTGCAATAAAATATTTGAATGGCATTTAAATAGATAAGTGAATTTGTAGTGACAAGTTCATCAAGACACAAATCATGGAATAGGGAGTCATATTGAGAAAATATGGTGAAGTTAATAGGATGACCCGTGCACACGGGACGTGATCGAAAATCACTAAACCATTCGTTTGAAGCGTCTAGTGACACAATATTCGGTCATCGTATGTGTTTGGGTCAATGGGATGAGGTGGATTGAACAACGGGTGAATGGGTTGTTGAATCGGTTGTTGAACCGGTTGTTCATTACGAGAAGGAGGATTCGAAGAGGACGCACCCTCGGTTCGAAGCCTCTTGCCTCTATTAAACAACTTGGGAGCCATGAGTAATGAAGAAAATAATGAAAATTAGATGGAGAGAAGAGTGAAATTATACTCAAAAGGATGATGAAGTATGGAAGAGAATGATACAAGAAATCCTCTCATTCAATTTGGAGAAGAAATATGCACTAGAATGAGTGAGCTAGGGTTAGGTTTGAAGAGGAAGTGTTTTGAGAAGTTTAGAAGGTGGAAATGGAGGAGAGAGAGAGAGAGGAAGAACTCGGTTATAATGTTAGGGGTTCGAATGGTCCTAAGGAATCTGGACCATTGGATCAATTTTAGATCAACGGCTGAGCCCGCATACAGTTCTGGAATGACGAGACCGAATTCGGCCCGAACTCTGGGTTAGGCAGAGTTCGGCCCGAATTCTGGGTTCTGTGGCCGAAATAGAAATCAGGCTAAAAATGAAGTTGAAAATATGAATGAGACAAATAAGAATGAAGTAATGGAAAGATGAATATACAAAAGTAAGAAATCCAAGTAGAGAATTGCAACAAGTGAAAACTGAATCAAAAGAATCAAATTGAAGTTCGAAAATTTGAATTTAGCAAAATAAAAGTATACCATGTAATAAACAAGGAGTTATGTCATAATTCAGTATGGTAAAATTGCCATGGGGTAGCTGCAGGGGCCGGATCCCAGCTAGCGGTAGTCCCGAGGACTAGTGCACCGTGTCGCTTAGGATTTTACGCCTTTTTGTCAGAAGAACCATTTCGGCTTGTACACATAGCAAATTCATCACAAAGAACCAAGACATAATCGATATTTACGCAGGTTACTTTAATGAATAACTGCTTCGTCCAAAATTCCTAGTTCACGACAAAGAATGTTGAACCGCTCTTCGGATAGTGGTTTTGTAATGAAATCTGCTAGCTGATGATCAGTGTCAATAAATTATATGTATATAATACCATTTTGCTGATGATCACACAAAAAGTGGTGACGAATTTCAATATGTTTCGTACGTGAGTGACATATAGGGTTCTTTGAAAGGTCGATGGCACTAGTGTTATCACAGAATATAGGAATGTGCATAAAATAAAGGTTGTAGTCTGCAAGGGTTTGTTTCATCCACAGAATTTTTGCACAACAACGACCAGCTGCGATATATTCAGCTTTTGTTGTGGATAGTACGACGGAATTCTGCTTCTTGCTAAACCAAGTGACTAGAGGCTTACATAATAAATGACACGTGCTGCTTGTACTTTTACGGTCGACTTTGCATCATGGGAAATCAACATCCGAATAACCAATAAGGTCAAAGGATGTAGATTTGGGATACCATAAGCCTACTGTAATAGTACCCTTAAGGTATCGAAAGATACGCTTAACGGCGGACATGTGTGATTCCTTAGGACTAGCTTAATAACGAGCACACAGACAAACACTAAACATGATATCGGGATGACTAGAAGTTAAATAAAGTAAACTACCAATCATACCTCGATACTTACGTTGATCAATAGGTTTGCCACTTTCATCAGGTTCTAGCTTGGTCGAAGTAGCCATAGGGGTGCTGATTGGTTTGACGTTGTCAAGATCAAATTTCTTCAGCATATCCTTTGTATATTTTGACTGGCTGATGAAAGTTCCTTGCGAAGTTTGTTTGACTTACAATCCAAGGAAGTAGGTGAGCTCCCCCATCATGCTCATCTCAAATTCGTTCTGCATACACTTAGCAAATCTTAGCAAAGATTTTATTAGTAGAACCGAATATGATATCATCTACATAAATTTATACAAAAAGAATAGTATTTTGAAAACTTTTGATAAACAGTGTAGTGTCAATTTTCCCTTTTGAAAAACCTTTATCTAGCAAGAAATTGCTTAGGGGTTCATACCAAGCTTTAGGGGCTTGTTTGAGGCCATATAGCGCTTTCTTGAGTTTGAAAACATGGTCGAGAAATTTGTGATTTTCAAAACAAGGGGGTTATTTTACAAAAACTTTCTCCTTAATAAATCCATTCAGAACAATACTTTTAACATCTATTTGAAATAATTTAAAATTTTGAAAGTTAGCGAATGCAGAAAGCATCCGAACGATTCCAGTCTTGCAACAGGAGCATACGTCTCATCGTAGTCGATACCTTCCTCTTGGTTGTATCCTTGAGCTACTAGACGAGCTTTGTTGCGTGTAACTGAACCATCTTCATTTACTTTGTTACGAAAAACCTATTTCGTACCAATAATCGAATGATTAGCTGGCTTAGGAACAAGTTTCCAGACCTGGCTCCTTTCAAATTGATTGAGTTCTTCTTGCATGGCAGAAATCCAAAACTCATCATTAAAAGCTTCTAAAGCAGTTTTAGGCTCAATTTGTGAAATGAAGGCAGTGCTAGCAATGGAGTCTCTTAACAATGATCGAGTACTTACTCCGCATGAAACCGTACCTATTACCAAGTTTTCTGGATGTGACGGCTTAAAAGAGAATTTCATTGGCAATGCCTCGAGAGAATTTATTTCAGTGGTGGTGTTCATCAGAGTAGAAGTTGAAGGCTCAACATCATTGTCAGAAGAGGCTGATGCACTATCATCTTCATCAAAAGTTACATTTGTAGACTCTTCCACAATCTATGAGCGTTTGTTAACACTCTATATCCCTTGCGCTTGGCAGCATAGCCAAGAAAGATACCATCGTCAGCTTTGGCATCAAATTTGCCTAAGTTGTCTTTGGTGTTAACGATAAAACATCGACAACCAAAAACTCTAAAATATGAAACATTTGGAGTTCTTCCAAACCAAACCTCATAGGGTGTTTTCTTTGTAATAGGTCGAATGAGCACCCTATTTAAAATATGGCATTCTGTACTGACAGCTTCAGCCAAAAAATATTTCAAAAGTGAAAATTTATTCAACATGACTCTAGCCATATCGCCAAGAGTCCTATTTTTTTGCTCTACAACACCATTTTGTTGAGGAGTTCTAGGACAAGAAAACTCATGATCAAAACTATTTGAGTCACAAAGCTTTTCAAAATTAGTATTTTCGAATTTGCCTCCATGATCACTTCGAATTCGAGTAATCATGTAGCCTTTTTTGTTTTGAACCTTTTTAGCAAAAATTTTGAAAACAAAAATTGTATCGCTTTTGTTTGAAAGAAAGAAAACCCAAGTGAATCTAGATAAATCATCTATAATAACAAAACCATAGAGTTTTTCACCAAGACTGCCTACTCTACTTGGACCAAATAAGTCCATATGAAGTAAATATAAGGGTCTGGTAGTACTTACAGTGTTAATTGAATGAAACGAAGACTTAGTTGCCTTATTCAACTCACATTCGGCACATACCGTGTCTTTTTTAATATGATGTTGGGCAAGCCTCTTACTAGCTTCTTTGTCGACAACCTGGATATAGTATCCATATTGGCATGACCAAGACGCTGGTGCCACAATAATCTCTCATCCTTGTGGGCATAGAGGCATCTCCCTGCACTGTTAGTATCTCTAGACAGATAGAAAATGTAAATGTTATCCTCTCTTATCCCTTCAAAAGCGATGTATCCCGTTAACCTATCATAAATATAGAATTTATTTTGTCCAAAGTTAATATCATATCCATGATCAGCAAAGTGACTTATGCTGAGCAGGTTATGGTTTAACTCGATCACTAGGCAGATATCCTTTATTACAGGAGAAGGAGAATGACCAATAGTACCATTACCTATGATATACTCTTTTAGGTTGTTGCCGAAGGATACATACCCTTCCCTCTTTATCGATAGTGATACAAAAAGATTTGTGTCTCCTGTCATATGTCGCGAGCATCCACTATCGAAAATCCACTTGTTTTTAGTTGATGAGGAAAGGTCCACCTACATCAAGAGTTGATGTGACCTTTGGTACCCATGTTCTTGTGGGTCCTAAAATGTTAGTTTTTGGCACCCATGCATATAGATTTGTATCAACTAGTCTCCTAATTCTACATTATAGTGAGATGTGTCCATGTAATCTACGGTAGGTATAAGTAGCATATCTATTTGTATTGGGAGCATGTTGATGATGTCTATATGTGGCATGGTGAGAATTGTGTGGAATAGCAGGATAGTAATTATATGTGGCAGCAGGATGATGGTTATGTCTATATGCAGCATGGTGGTGATTTTGTCTATGTGCAACATGGTGATGATTATATCTATGTGTAGCATGGTGATTGTGTGTTATAGTAGAATGATAGTTATGAGAATAATTTCTATGTGCATGTGGTTTGTGTGCTGAATGGAAGTGCGTGTACATGTAAGCATGTTTACGTGCTGCAGGTGGATGACGTGTTTGACTATTTTGAGTAGTCTTATGCTTTGTATGTGTCTTATGTGATTGGGTTTGAGGTTGAGCAACCTGTTTTCCCAATCTAATCTCTAATTTCTTAGAGGCAACATGCAGTTCATTACACTTAGCATTCAAACCATCAATTTTAGCAATAGAGATCTTGTGTCTATTCTTTTCATTAGCAAGCTCAGTGTTGAGTGCTGTGATCTCATGTGTTTGCTTTTCAATACGTGTTTCGGCATCATGTAGGCTTAACTTAAGCTTAGATACCTCATTAGTGTCTTCCGTGGGTGGAGTGTCTCTAACATTATTAAGCAAAGAAGAGAGTTTTGAATCTCGACTTCATAGCTTTTGATCTTCTCCTTGGCATGCTTATATTTACAAATGACTTTCTTGTGGTCATTTAGTAAATCATTGAATACATCGCAAAGTTTATCAAAAGTGAAATCATCAAGAGTATCGCTAGTTACCTTATCGGATGTTGCCATAAGGCATACATTGGCGGTGTCTTGAGGGGAGTCCTTTTCTTCCTCGGAGTCACCAGCTTCGCTTTTATGCCAAATGCTTGTGTTGGCATTTTTTTTTGAGGAAGACTTCTTATAGGGCCTCTCATATCAGTTGCTTTTCTTTGCGAATGGACAGTCTTTTCGAACGTGTCCAGCCTTCTTGCAGCCGTAGCATGTTGGTTCTTCTTCGTCATCTTCTTGTTGTTCCTTCTTTCTTCGATTGAAGCGAAGAAACTTCTTGAAGTTATAGACAAGGAGAGCTTGATCAACACCTTTCGAATTGTCGTTATTAGTCTCTTCAAGATCAGCCCTTCGACGATGAGCTTTAAGGGCAATCTCTTTTGCCTTTGGAGCAGGCTCTTCGAAGCCATTGAGGTCAAGATCGTGAGTCATCAGCTTTCCCATCAAAGTCTCCATAGACATTGTGGTGAGATTATTGCCTTCTATGATAGCAGTTACCTTAGGGTTCCAAAATTTCGGTAGCTCCCTAAGTAACTTGCGGATCTTCTCGTGACTTGTATATTGTTTGCCGAGAGATGACAAGGGATTGATGACGTCGAGAAATCTTGTAAACATTTGTGTGATCGTCTCATTAGGCTTCATCTTGAACGCCTCATATTTTTGAGTGAGACGACTTATTTTTGACTCCTTGACTTGGGTGGTTCCTTCATGCGTCACTTCTAGAAGTCTCCATACTTCGTGAGAGGTGGTGCATATTGAGACCCTGTTAAACTCATTAATTCCTGTCTATTGTACAAAATAAAGCATTAATAGCTCTCACATCTAGACTCGCATGTTTCTTTTCCTCGTCAGAATATATATCGTGGGGTTTCTCGACGAAATTACCATTGACAACTATCCTGGCGGGCTTTTTATAACCATCGGTAACAATGGTCCACAGGTCGAAGTCTAGCAACTTGAGATAAAAACTCATCATTGTTTTCCAATAGGTGTAGTTTGTTCCAACAAATAGGGATGGCCTATGAGTGGACTGCCCTTCACCATTATTGGAAAACATGGGTTGTGTGGTTGCCATGGATCAGATCTAGGATGTTAGTCCTTGTTGAGAGAACAGAGCTCTGATACCAATTGAAGAACAAGTAGGCAACTCTAGAGGGGGGTGAATAGAGTTTATGACAATAATATCCAATTAAAAATTAAACTCTTCCACCAACAGTAAATAATCAGAGTAAATGCGGAAATTATAAAGAGCGAGAAAGCATACGCAAACACAGCCGATTTCAACCGGGTTTCCCTCATGGAGGACTAGTCCAGGCCTGAGAACTCTAGCTCAGGATTAAATCCACTATTTGTGAAATAGTAGTTACACCCCGTGCCTTTTCTTCAAAAGAGCACGTCAACTTCTTACAGAGATCGCAGTGGTGATGCTTGGAATTTTCCAAGCGACTTTTTGAACTCTTGTACAAACTCCTAACTGAAGAGCACTGAGCACTTTAAGGCTTAGGGAGCTTGTGGCTAGTAGATGAGAAGGGTAAGGCTTGTATAAGGCTTTAGATAGAAGAGAAGAGAAGAGAAGATTGGATGATTGAAAAAGTGAGAATTCAAGGCCTATTTATAGGAGTAGCAATAGGCAGAATTCAGCCAGAATTCTGGGTCAAGAATTTAAATTTTTGGCCGTTGGACGACTAGCATACAACAAACCCTAAAAATTAGGGTCCTATAATTTAGGGAACAGAATTCGACCCGAACTCTGTGTGGAGGCAGAGTTCGGCCCGAACTGTCTCCAGAAGACAGAATGGTTCTAATAGGCTAAATGGGCTAGTTTGTTTTGGTGGAGGTTTTGGTTTAAGGCTTAGAGATAGGAATAGGCCCAAACTACTTAGTGCAACTCAGTTTACATTTTTCTAGACTCAAGAAAAGTAAAAATACAGACTCGAAACATAGTGCGCTGTAGTTACGAGCCGTCGTCTGTCTTGTATTGAGTTAAGTCTTGATGTGTCATATTGAATTATGACGAGTATCATATTGTCAATTTTATCAATATTTGGTTGACTGTGATTTAGTGTCAATACGTACGTGGGTTAACGCGGAAGGGACCGTAGAAGAGGTGCTCTCTGTATCGTACCCTCGTACCAAAAATTATCGAAGAATGTCGAAATGTCCTCCTCCTCGGATTCAGAAGGGGTGCCACCCCCTGCGCAGGAAACTGTATTGTCTTGGCGAAGGCGGTCATCCTCGGGGACGTCCAAGTCCGTTGCAGAATTCCAGTGGATAGCTACCCCCTGTGTATGCTCTTGGAACACCGGGTTGTCGCATATATTTAGGGGACTGCTACCCCTAGCTTCATCTACCCTAGGGAGGTTGAGGGTGCACCCCCGGGTGTTGGAAGCTTCTTTCAGGATCGAGTGCCTAGGTAGACACCCCCCTCTGGCTGTTGGAGGCAATCCTCCAGATGAGAGTTTCTTTGCAGTGTTGGCTGAGATTGTCGGGCTAGAAGAGCCCGTCTTCTTTTCTTCCTTGCCGGAAGAACCTTTCGAGTTGAATTACAGGAGGCGAAAGGAAATTCCTCGTCTCCCGGAATTTGCACCTGTTCCTCAAGTGGTTGCCGGACAGGTGCTGGCTGGTGCAGTTGTTGGAAAACGGACTGCCGATCTTCAGGTGCTGCCGACTTGTCGTAGCAGCAGTTGATGTTGACCTGAGTACAACGACGTCCCGAAAAGGGCTCATTACATGCCAATGTTGCTTATTTCTCCTTGCGTTTGTGAGTAGTCGCCTCTCGCAAGTCGATAGCAGACTGATCTACCTTTGCATCCAATTTGTGGACTCGGGTATCCCGAGCACACGGGTGCGTAGGTATCATGTTTGCTCCCTGATCCGAGGCTAGTAAAAGCACTTGCTCTCGATCGTTGGAGGGAGACTTTTGAGACCCACCCCGTCCGTTAGCCCTGGGGGATTGGACGCGGGTGATTCTGTACAACTTTCCATCAAAAGCCCGTATAACTGTTAGCGGTGCCCGTTGACGGTCAGCAGCTTGGACAGTTGACTGGGCTTGTTGGGCCCGTACTGCCCTAGACTTCTTCGACTTAGCACCCGAAGGCATATAGTAAGAAGAGTCCACATTGGCATATTCTACATTCTCAATGGATCGTATGGGATTGGGCCCGTATGAGATATGGCCGAATATAGAGCTTCTGACAGGGCTGCATGAAATACCCTATCTGCGGCCATGATTGGCTGCCGTATGGGCCATCTGCCTGCGGCCAGAGTTTGTTGTCGCATGGGCCATCTACCTGCGGCCAGAGTTGGTTGCTGCATATGTAGACTGCCCATCTCTCTAATACGGCCTCTTTCTCGTCCACATAGATTTCCTTGGTGCCCCCAAAAGCTCAGCATCGTAGTGTTTTCCTTTGCTAGATTTAGGGATAGTAGGGTTCTCTGCAGTCGGAAGCAAGGCCGCGAGAGCGCTTTGATCACCGTCTTGGGCCGCAGAAGGAGCTTCTTCGAAAACCTGGTCGGGGACAACAGTTTTGTGCTTCGACGTCCTGTGGGTTCTTTTTGGGTTAGCCCTCTTCTACGACGAGCTAGTGCTCCCTGTAGAGAGCATTTCTTCGAATGCTCGTTGTCAAAACGAACCATGAGCATTTGCTATGTAGAGCCAAGCTTGGACGCATCAGATTGCATCACCAACTTCTCATCAAAGGAGAAGAAAGTCCCCAGCAGAGTCGCCATCATATTTGCCATTAAAAATATCAAGAACAAGAATTACAGATGAATTAAACTTGATTGAAAACTCACTTGTACAAGAGAAAGCCTAGAAAGAAATTATAGGAAACAATCTAAGTACAATTGTTTAGTTTATGATTTTGGGGGGCGACGATGGAGGCTCGGGAAAGTGTAGCAACTCTGCCTTACTCCTTGGACTATCTAACACGGTCCTTGCTCTTGAAAAAATTGCCCTTCGTAGGTTGCCAGCCTTTTGCAGAGGTGTGGCACCCTGCTATTTATAATGATTCCTGCAATAGCAAATTTTGGGCTGCATAAAGGGCCACGTGGCCACGTGTCTGTAACAGCACACAAAGACTCGATCTTGGGCTGCCAGCTTGTGGGAGATGTTGAGATTTTGTTGTAGCGAATCTGGGTGGTTGAGACTTGGTCAAATTACCATGTGTCCCCCCACAACAGAGTAAAATCAATCTTCTGCGGCCCGGATCAACTAGGCTGCATGCGGTACCAAGAGTCTTTCTTCTGCGGCCTGGATCATCTTGGCCGCATGAAATCTCAAGAGCCTTCCTTCTGTGGCTCAGATCATCTTGGCCGCATGAGGTCTCAAGAGTCTTCCCTCTACAGCTCAAATTGGCTTGGCCACATGAGGACTTCAAGAGACTTCCTTCTGCGGTTCGGATCATCTTGGTCGCATGAAATCTGAAGAGTCTCCCTCCTGCGGCTCAAGTCCACTTGGCCGCATGGGGGTCTCAAGAGCCTTGCTTCTGCTGCTCGGTTTCACTTGGCCGTATGGGTTCTTCGAGAGCCTTGCTTCTGCGGCTCGAGTCAACCTGGTCGCATGGGATCATCGAGAGCCTTGCTTCTGCGGCTCGAGTCTACCTAGCCGCATGGGGTCTTCGAGAACCTTACTTCTGCGGCTCGAGTCCACTTGGCCTCATGGGATCTCCGGGAGCCTTGCTTCTGCGGCTCCAGGAGCCTTGCATCCAATTTGTGGACTCGGGTATCCCGAGCACATGGGTGCGTAGGTATCTTGTTTTCTCCCTGATCCGAGGCTAGTAAAAGCACTTGCTCTCGATCATTATAGGGAGACTTTTGAGACCCACCGTGTCCGTTAGCCCTGGGAGACTGGACGCGGGTGGTTCTGCACAAATTTCCATTAGGAGCCCGTATAACAGTTAACGGTGCCCACTGACGGTCAGCATCTTGGATAGTTGACTGGGCTTGTTGGGCCCACACTACCCTAGACTTCTTCGACTTAGCACCCGAAGGTGCGTAGTAGGAAGAGTCCAAGTTGGAAGAAGGGAAGGGAAGTTGGTGCCCTTTTCAAATGAGGGAAGGGGGCTCTATATATAGAATAGAGTGAGCCCTTTCTTCTTCTCCTTTTCGATGTGGGACTAAAAGCAATATCCTCTTTTCAATGCTTCTATACTTACGAATGGTTCTGCAGCCTGCCAGACAATTGTGTGTCAACTTTCGTCGATCTTCAACATCTGTTCATGTCCGAATTTTGCAAATCGGGAATGGACATGACAATGTCCACTATATTGGACACTAGAAAGACAAGGAGTCTGCTCGAGACTACATACAACAGTTCTGACAAGCTGCAATAAGACTACTTCCAGGCGTTCCATATTCAGTCTTGATGGACACTTGTCGAAAAGGATTGTTACCTATGACGAAACTTTGGACTGGCTCCTCTAGTCACGTAGACTGTCTACGTTCATCGTTAATGTCGATGAAGCCGAAAGGAAAGCTAAGGAGGCTCATTTGCTAAGAATGAGCTTCCCCAACGAGAAAGGCAACTGATCTGTCGAGGCTCCCAACAACAATGATCAGGAGTCCAAAGTAAAGCAGGTTATGACCGCGAGCCTCAATCGGGGTGCAGCTCACGCTCAGAATCCTGAGAGGCCCCGATAAAAAAGAAAAAATATTCTTTCAAGGATGAGGATGCACTGCAGCTACTCAATGTACTCCTCGAGGGCGAAAAGCTCCAACTTCTCCATCACAGGCATCCTAACAAGGTAGACAAGGTGGAGGATCCTAAATATTGTCATTATCATCGATACGACCACCACGCGACTCGGGATTGCTGCATCTTGAAGAGCCACATACAGAGGCTGGTAGAAGCCTCTCCTTTTATTAGACTTTAAAAAGAAGGTGATCTCTGCCAATATGGTGACCCTCTAATTTGACAATTTCCTACCGAGGGAAGTGCAAGATGGGGTCGCCCCGTACCCAAAAACAACTATGGAGGTCTTTAATCTCCTAGCTACTCAAACATCGGGGCTAGTACCCATCAAAAAACATTGAGGAGAGGTAATATAGGTATACCCTGACCTTACTGGCGATCTGACCCGACCTTTCGCACGTCCTGCCGACAAGGTCAAAGGAAAGAAGGTCAAATCCTGTAATATAATCTTCTTCGCACCCGATAAAAAGAGGGTGGAAGCAACCAGGACTGGTCTGGATTACCCACGTAACTATGACCAAGCCTTCAGAAAAGAGGCATCACCAATTTCGACGTCCGTAAATCCCAACTCATCCGAAGCTGGCTCGTCCCAACAGCCAGCAATGGATAAGCAAAAACAGAAAGACGGGCATTTTGATAAATCCTCAGGAAAAAAACTGTATTGGGGCTCGATAGGCCCTATAACTTCGACATTCTAGCTCAACTAGCCAACACTTCGGCTAGGCTATCATTGTTCGAGCTCTTTCGTCTCTCCAAGAAGACTCGGAAGGCTCTCAGTAAGGCGTTACAGCACGCTGAGTCCTACTTGGGACAAATATAGCAGCAGGAGGAAGATCCTATTACGTGTCCTCAGTGCCACAACGTGATGGAGACCATGCCGAGCATCACATTTTTGCAGCAGGACATACTGCTGAAGAACAATAGGCATGCCAGATCCTTGTATTATACAGGATACGTCAATGATATCAAGCTTGATCGCATGCACATTGTCCCTGGTCATTTGTGAGTGTCATTTCCTATCGCTTACTGCATAGTCCAGGGATTCTAAGGTACTGACTGTCTCCGACCAAGACAACGATTAGTGGTTTCAATAATGGCAAAACTGCCTAGAGGGAAAATTTTGCCTAAAGATCCAAATCGGCAATTTGAAGACGGAGGCAGCCATTTATATCATTGACGCAAATGCTTGCTACAACGTTTTACTGGGGAGGCCATGGATACATGAACACATAATCGTGCCGTCCACCCTACTCTAATACTTCAAGTATGTCAATAGTGATGGTGTAGTAAATACTGAGTTCGCAGACATCGATCCCTTCAAATGAGTTGAAGTTTACTATACAAAATCTCATCTATTCCGAAAGAATCATCAAAAGGACTCAGGTGAGGATGCCGATGATGAAGCAGAAGTTCGGACCTCCTCCAATGGGCCTATCAAAGTGAGGTTGAAAGAATGCCATACGACACTAACGATCGAGCCTCCGTTGAAGGCTCCAACTCCTTTAGTAGTCCGGTTGAAGGGAAAGCCGCCAACAAGGGAAAGTTCCTCAGCTAAACCTCTTATCGTGAAGTTGCACTGTCTGCCTCTTTCCTCTCCAGTACCGCCAACCGTAGATACGGGGGATGGAAATATAAAGGACATTATTGTACCTCACTTTACTGTGTTTGATAATATAGTCCTGGAGGATGATCTGTCCTATTTTATCAATAAAGGGATGCCTTCGGATTACTTTTCTTCTCTTATTGTATACTCCGTTAGCAAAACTTGAGGTTGTTGCTACAGACACAAATTGCGTCTACTTACTCCGTGGGCCTAGTACTTTAGATATACGATGCGTATTTCATAGTACCAGCTAGAAAGAAGGGAGAAAAGCCCATTGCCTTCGATCGAATAGAAGGCTCTCGGACCCATATCCCTCGTGAGTCAGAACATGAAACCGATATGGTACAGACTCACCATTACACTCCTCAGGCCCGACGTATCATCCAGAAGATAGGGACGATTTAAAAAGCAATATGGGCCTTAACTACGACAAGGGTTGCCACTTGTCGATCAGGATTTATGTCCCTAAGGGCGAATCTGATCAATATTATCACAAGACTCATTGTAGTCTAGGGTAAGCCTTATCCAAGCCTCCTGAAATTTTACTGTTTCACTTAACAAAATACCTTGGAGAAATTGGCTTTTGAAAATAAAACGAGAAAAAAGTACAAGAAGTACAAATTTGATTCTGGAGAAGTATTGCTATGGAAGTCTGATTCATAAATGATCACTTTGTTCCTTGGACCATATGATGATGATAAAGATCACTGCTTGAAGTAGAACAACTGGAAGAACTAAGTCACCGGAAAGGTATCGACGCACTTGGGCACTGATGGCGAGGCCGAATGCTTTCCTGCTTTGCTTCACTCTGTTCTGAAAGAAAAGTTGAAAAAAATGCTCTGGAGAATCAAAATCTCTAAGTTCTGATCTCTGTATTTTCTTCTGTCTCTCTCCTGTCTCTCTGTCCTCTCGTTATGAGAAAAATAAGTCTATTTATAGACTTGGGCTCTTGTGCGTAAAAACTCAGCAAAAGTTCCATCTTTACGCTAACAACTGCCACCCACGATCGAAGCCATCCTCTCCATATGTTGACACGTGTCCCATCATTTCAGTAAGAATAGGATGCATGTACACACGTTCTTCGAGAAGAATGGCATGAAAGCCACGTAGGCAAACCACGTTCCAAACTGGTGGAGAAGAATTGGGCGTAAAAATAGCCCCAATGTACTCTGAGCATAAAGCAGTAGATTAGGCGTAAAATAGCCTTGACATAGACTTTCCGCGTAAAGTAGTTGTTAAATAAACTTGAGCGTAAAAGTAGCTCAAATAGACTTTACGCACATGTCAGCTGTTGAGTGTAGAAACTCGTATAGCCTTCGCGCGTAAAAGAAGTCATAGTGTGAGCGTAAAGTAGCTCAATCCACATACTAAACGACAACATTGGTCTCTGTATAAAAACAAATCCCTTTGAATTCTGTGATATATGCCATCATTAATATCTCCATGTCAGAATTTGCATTAAATGCGAGATTTGACAGCTTTGTCCAGCGTAAAAGTGGCTGATCTGTCCTTGGCGTAAAATCATGGGTGTATACCCGAGCGTAAAATGATCAGCCTGCTTAGGCGTAAATCAATTAGCCTAGTCTTGGGCGTAAAGAGATTACCCGCTCTGCTTGGCATAAAACAGATCACTTATGAAATGAAATGACTCTTTCTTTGAAGCACTTTTTACGCTCCCACAAGACCCCCTTCAAAGTTTTCAAATATCTCCAAAATTTGAAACACTTTGAACAGAAGCGTAAAAGTTAAAGTTTGGTGAGTCAGCATAAAATTTGGGATACGCAACTGTCATCCGCGTAAAAGCGGGGATATCCAACAGTCGGCGTAATTATAGGGATATTCAACAGTCGGTTTTGAATCTCTCCATAAATAGGTATTTTCAGAGAGAGAAAACACTTTTACTCATCTTTTTCAATTCCTTTGCCCTTTTTTTCTTCGAAACTCTGATCTGATGGCTCCTAAGAAATCATCCGCCGCCGATAGCAAGAGGAAGAAACCTGCCATTGATTCGTCATCGGCTGATCATATGAAAACCCATGTTCGATCATCAACAGCACACCGATAACCCAACCCGGCCGTAGCTCCGCCTATGACGGGTAAAACCCTATTCTCTGGCTGGAAAAAAAATAAAAAATTGTCGAGGAAGAAGAAGATAACCCAAACTTTCAGCTTTTTATGCCTACGTTGTACGTGTTAGCATAAAAACTGAAATAACAATATACGCCCACGTTATACGTGTTAGCGTAAAAGATAAAAAAGATTACGCCCGCGTTACACGTGTCAACGTAAAATTTGGATTTACGCCCACAATTAATGTGCTAGCATAAAACTTAACTACGCTCATGTTCATACATGCCAGCGTAAAAAGTTATATTATGCTCACTTTACTATGTGGTAGCATAAAACTCATCAACCACTGAGAGACTTTGTAGAACAACGACTTCATAAGCTTTTATCAACTTTTAGTAAGCGTAAAAGTCAATATCTTCAATCATAAAAAACTTCTAACTAATTTGATCTCTTTTGTCCTTCTGTCAGTGGATTTGCAAGTTCACCCTCTCGCAGAAGTTTTTGGCTCCTCGGTCGGCATATTGGGTTCAAATTATCTGGAGGATCTGTCTCATGTCCGATTTCCCCAGTCCAACCCAGATTACCATAAAGAAAGGGCACAGTTGATAACAGCTCAAGGGGATAGGATGTTGTTATCCATGATAAATAGGGAATTGTTGAGTTCACTAGATGAACAACAATTCGCAAAACCAGCCTTCCTGTTTGGAGATGCCATTGATTGTAAATCCCAGACACACCCCAAGAAGGAGTCTTGGGTATTCAAATTTGGAGATAGAGCCATGTATCTTCCGGATATGGACAGAGATTATCCTTTGTCAGCATTCGTCCATGCTACTCATCCTCGACAAATATTGTAGAATTTGACTCCCAGCAATCATGGACGACCGGGTAGAATTGTTTTCAAGAGAGAGCGTGCCAATGATATGGGATATTTTGCTAGTGTTCCCAATGGAGGTGTTACTTCTATCTTTGGCCTTATGCCCGGCTCTAATCCTAGCGAAGATTCGGGTTTAATACAGCCAGTACAAACCCAGATGTTTGTCAACAAATTTATGAGGGCTGCTGTATTATATCCCCAAACAAACCCCAGACTGCCAAGATGGTTGACTCCATTCAACCAGAGTTGGATCCAGATAAGTCTTTGGATGATGAAGAAATTTGAGGCAGAGTTGAAAGATATTGGCTTGTATGAAGCGATAGCTTCCACCAGTCAGGGTATTCCTCCGAATGGAAACTTATTTCTGGCCTTGATGGAGATATATATAATTTCAAATGGAACTTTTGCCACCACGAAAGGTGAAATAGGTCTTGTCCTTCATGAGATGCAGTTTATCTCGAAGCTGCCAATGGAGGAAGCCCCATATGAAGAATACGTTCCCTCCAACAGGGAGCTTGCTGAAATCAGAGGAGTTAACCCTCAGTTAATCGAAGTATACGAAGAACTGATGTGTCACTACCTGATTTGTACTACAATGTATGAAAGTACATCCCATTTGGCGTATATCAACAAGTGGATGACTTATCTCTTCTTACATAAAGATAAGATATCCAAGGAAGACAAAGAAAGGTTTCAGGAAAACAAAGCTCCAGTAATCAACATAGATTCGACAATCCCCTCTAACAAAGTTCGGGATATGATGATTACTTACAAATTTCGGAATAAATATCTGTCTACGAAGACTGGGGAATTTCCTGCCGGAACTGAAGCCTTGAGCTTCCTTAGATATGGTAGTCAGAGAATCTCCAGGAGAGCTTTGCTGGCAGGCTTCCTTTTTTTATGGCTGAGAAGATGGGTTGTGCGGGCATTGGTACTGTTGACAGAATCCATCATAGCGTACTATGGCCAGCAGTACGCTTGGTTTTTAAAGTCAGAATTAATCTGCTATCGGCCATGGTGTGCCGAGTGAATGCAGGTTTAAGGGCTTTCGGTGAGGAGATAATCAACAATGCTCCTCATCGGAATGTTTTCCCCAGGGTAGAAATGCCCTATACTTATCTGATGGGCTGGTTATTGCACCACAACTGCAACCTATTGCCACCAGGCCCGGGAGATAATGAAGAAGTCTTCCTTCAAAAATTTAGCAAAGCTATATGGACAGCTACAACTGTGTCGGACACCCGAGCAGTTCTGAACTATTCTTATGGTTGGAACTTCTTCTGTACCCGGCCACAAGTTCCAGCAGATTGCTTCGGCATTCAGTTTAAAGATGAAGTCGAAGGAAGAGTTGCATTGCCACTATCAGTCTTTAGATGGATTCAGTGCATCAGACCCTCTCATCTGATGTACAGAAATGAAGATAATTGTGCGCTTGAACCATACCTACCCAGTAGGTTTGCTCGCCAATTTGGGTACGACCAACTTCATGTTGGTAATCCTTTGACTAGTTTCCATCACTATGGGAAACTACTTGACGGAGCTAGGGGTTGGAGATATTTCGGCGCTGCTCGGACTGGTGCTAAGTTTAGAATTTCGACCGCCACCAGCACTATAGAGCTACGTATACTCCATACGTATGCTCACTTTTATGCTTCAATTCGTTCTTTCGCTCATGGCTATAATATGAGAGGTAGTCTAAGGTGGCCAAAAGAAAGAAATATTGAGGAGCCGGTCAGGATACTAGCAGAAATCCCTGACGATACTGGCATTCCAGATCCCTTTCTGGAGGTTATCCCTACAGGAATAGGGGAACATGCTGCAGAGCCTATCGTCATTGGCAAAGGCCGAAAAAGGAAACAAAGTGTAGCCGTCACATCTCCAACGAAGACTCCGAAAAAGAAGAAGAAGTCTACCACAAAAGGGCCTTCCAAACCAAGAGCCCACACTCCAGAAGAGGACCTTTTGATTGAAGAAGATCCTCTTGTCGGTTCTTCGTCAATCCATCCTGGAGAAGTATCTTCAGCCCCTCCACCGATAGTTGGATCAGGAGCTGTAACACTTTTCTCTCCTGGACGTCTTAGCACCTTACTCCATTTATCTTTGCCGTCCAAGGCACAAGTTACGGAGGGTACTACTACTGCATCCACTGCTGATCAAGATCGCATTCCATCAGATGAAACGGCTCTTGACTTTGAGGATGATGACAGGAATGGTGATTATGATACATATCTTGAAAAAAATGCACATATTCCAAGTATTATACAAAACCTATACGGAATTATATATCATGATTTTGTATACTAACTTATTCTGTTCGTTTTGCAGATGTCATAATCGCACCAAAGCCTGTAGCTCCTCCTCCTCAAGAAGAAGAAATCTATGAAGAAAATGAGGAATCTGAAGAGGGAGCTTTTTCTTCAGAAGACGCAGACGTCGAAGAGGAAGAAGTGCAAAAGCATGAGATAGAGCCTCAAGAAGAACATCCTCCATTATTTGTGGCACAACAAACACAATCTGAAGTGTCCTCTCCTGCTGAGGACCAACACAAAGAGAAGACTACAATCGACCCCACTGTAGGTGATGATGGAGCTGCTGGAGGAGAACCAGACTTGAACAAAGAATCAACTGTAGAGAGTCTCACCACAACTGAAGCGGTGGAAAATCCTGCGGAGCAATCAATTGAAGAAGATGCTGGAGGCATGCTTGAACTTCCAACAGAAACTGGGGAAATTATAATAACATCCTCTACTGTCGTTACTGATCCAGTACCAGTTTCTGACAAGCCAATGCCAGAATCTGAATCAGCTCCTGTAGTTGTCACCATATCCACCAACATTACCGCCGCCAGAACTCCAAAAACGGTTGGAGTGACAAATATTGAAAACATTGCTCCTGAGGTTCTTGGGAACCAAATAACAGCAGTAACGTCACCAGCTCCACCCCCATCTGTTGTTACGCCGATGGTGGCTATAGATGTTGGGGATACAATCCCTGAAGCTTCTAGGGATCAATTGGCTATAACGGTAGTAGCAGCAACGACTTCGTCTCATCCTACTGTTGCACCACCAACATCTGCCCCCGATCTCCAAGGAAGAGATCTGTTAGATATTGTTGCCACACCAAGTTCCAGCACAGAAATGAATCTCCTAATTGAGATTTATACTGACACCTTTTATAAAAGCCTGGCAACCTTGATAAAAATAGTCTTAAATAAGGGCCTCAATTATGAGACTTTGAAGACGGCAATGGCTTCGACCATCAAGAACGTTGCTATGTTCAACGATGCTGAGAGAGCCGCCACATTGGAGAAAATTGTGGAAGACCTTGAACAGCCAATCAGAGAATATCTCAAGCTGTCAAGTAAGACTGTGGAAAGTCTTATCGAAGAGGAATATGATGCCTTAACAGCTGATTATCTTGCTCGGGAGGCTACATACAATGAATCTCTTCATGAACATAGTCTGAAGGTTGCCAAAGAGAAAGCCTTCTTGCCTAGAATAAAGCCCGTACTACATGGTCACAGAGTAGCTTATGATGCTCTGAACATAGATATTCAGAACAAAAATGATGAAATCCACGAAGTCGAGGCAGAGTTAGCTCGTTTGAAGGCTGAAAGGGAAAAGATGATCGAAGCTCGAAATCTGCACCTCACTCAGAGCTCGGTTTTAGAAGAGAAAGCCTTTGGGGCTGAATCGACTATCAGGACCCTTGATGAAGCTAAAGAGGTTCTAATAACCACCTTCGCTAAACTTTCTTGTATTTGCACCCCTGAAGCTCGACGTGCCGAGGCTACCAAGAAAGTTATGAGCTCTCGTGGTAAGCGGCTAGAAGAACTACAGAAGTTACTTCTAGATAATTCTACTCCACCTTGAAAGAGCTCCTTGTAATCTTTTCTCTTACCCATTTTGCAATGTTTTCATAAATGAATGAGAAATATATATTTTGTGATCCGATCGTTTATTTGGAATTTAAACAACAGGTATGAGATAGAAAATATTTATCAGAGGTTTATATGAACATGACAAGTCTTCTAAGCTCAATACATTATATCTATCCAGAGGTAATATGGACATGATAGATAAGTAGATTTAATATTCATCCAGAGGCCGTGAGAACATGATGAAATAATAAATCCAATTAATCAACTGATAAGACAGAAAATTAATTTCTATTTGAGAGTATACAATACAATCAGAGGTAATATGGACATGATAGTATGTAAGGACTCAAAGAAGAGTAGATTAATATCTTTGCAGAGGTCAAATGGACATGGTAGATAAAAAGAAATCTTGTTGTAGAGTATAATACTATCAGAGGTAATATGGACATGACAGTATGTAAGAACTGAAAAAAGAGTAGATTAATATCTATGCAGAGGTCAAATGGACATGATAGATAGAAAAAACACATAGATTTTAATATTCATCCAGAGGTCTTGAGAACATGATAAATAACAAATCTAACTTTATATACCAACCAATAAGATAGGAAAAAGAGATGAATAATCAGCTTAACCAAACCTTGGTAGCTGGGGAATAAGAAAACAGATGTCATTGAAGATATATGTCATTATTGATAAGAGAATGCATGAATCAATATATTTTTCAAGAAAGAGGATATCATCCTCAAGGATCATTCTCAAATGGTTCTAATTCATTATCAATTTGAACCATATTGACTGAGAATATTTGTCCAGATTCATCTTCAGATTGAATTTCCTCTGAATCTTATGATTGCGAAGAGCTAGAAGAGAATTCTTCTTGTATATCGTCATGAAACATGTGGGACGGATCATATCCCAACCCATGACGAGTCTTTTGGTAAAACGGATCACCACATAATGGTAGTCGTCTACCATTGCCTTGATTGAGACCTTGCATAGTCTTCAAATCATATCCTATGTTCTGGATAATCTTGATAGATTATTGACTATACTTGTCA
>JANAVB010029271.1:0-37737 GCA_029216955.1 Iris pallida | reverse complement strand
GCCTCAACATGTAGAACCCGTCGACATGGCGAAGGCGAAACGGCTGACCGGCTCCTTGATGCCCCTCGGACTGTCATCGAGCCTCCAAAAGACGGTGGCCAGGACGAACCCGGTGACGAGCACCCCGACGAGCCGGACCGCGTGCACCTCCGGCACACGACGGGAGTTCGTGAAGGACCGTCTCGTGAGGAGCAGTGTTTCAATCCAGAAAGGGTTGGGGAACCTGCTTATGTGATGCTGATCACGTCCCTCGGTGGGCCGCAGGGCGGGTTGTACTCCTCCCGAGCCGACGCCCTCTTCGTCTGCCATGAGATGTTGAATTCGACAAATGGTTTAGGACTGGCTGCCGACGACTCGAGCTGCGGACGACGTCGAGAGCGTACTCGGCCGAATTTTTTGTCGGGAGGATGAAGAAATTAAAAAGCCTAGCCCTAATTTTGAAGAGAACGGGCTCTAGGATTAGGGTTTTGGAGTTGGAGGAAATAAAGGAGAAGAAGAGGAGGAGAGGAGGGTGTTGCTGAACTAGAGTTAGGGTTCTGGATCTATCCTTAGGATTTGGAGTTGGGGGAGTGAGTAGGGAGGAGAAGGAGAAGACCGACCAGAATTGGGGAGAGAAAATTTTTGTTGAAGCGCACGCGGGGTGTAGAAGGATTTTGCCAAAAATTGAACTTAAAAAATATTATAAGTTTGCCACCGCTCTAAAATTAAAGACGTTTTATTTTATAAACGTTATAAAAAGTCCAGAATTAGCCCAAACCGTCATAGAAAAAGGTATTTCGAACTTTGATAACGCTTAGGTATCAGGCGTCATCAATACGTCTTATCGAGCATTATTAATAGGCCTTTTTGTTGTAGTACGAGATGGGGTTCCTTGAGTTCTTGAGTCTCCATGGCTGCAAGTCTCGGCCTTGGAGAGAGACGAGCCTTTTATGCACACGTTCATACGTGCTCGCGTAGTGACTTCCTTTACGCCCATATTTTACGTGCCAGCGTAGCGTTTCCTCTCTTACGCACACGTTTTCACGTGCCCGCGTAGTATCCACCTTTTTACGACACGTCTAGCGTATCCGCGTAACCCGATTCTACGTCGAGCTCATTCGAGCTCTACGCAGGGGCTACTCCTGTTCGCGTAGAGTCTCGCATAGAGTCTCGCGTGCATAGATTCTCGCATAGAGTCTCGCGTAGAGTCTCACGAGCGTAGGGTCCCACTCGAGTGCTTGCTCGCGTAGAGGGGGTCCTTCCTCAGGTCTTGCTCGCGTAGAGTACTTGTTCGCGTAGAGGGGTCCTTCTGTAGTACCCGTCCCGTCCAGTCAATCGGAGGAATCGAAACGCCAACGGCATTCGGACTTAGCCTTGCAACGGCGACTCGAAGATATCGCTCGGTCGAGGCGACCGTTCGCTCAGGTGGGATAGTTTCGGTGAACTTGCCTCATCTTAGCCTTCACATAATAATTCGCATATTTTAACTTGCACAAGTGAGCTTGATAATAAAAGAGATGAATCCACATAGCTAAAGAGAATAATCCCGACGGGTCGAATGGAGTTAGAATATGGAAAGGTCCAACGGTCGGCTTAGAGTTGGTGCACGGCGTGCTTTGAAAATGATACTCGATCCTTCGTCCCGTGGCTTGGGCGAAGGAAAGTTGGTATTCGCCGCAAAGCTAAGTGTTGGCCTAAGTCATAGGCGTCGTCCGCATGAATGCTTCATAAAGCATGCACGGTCCCATCGTCCAAGGATTAGCATAGCCTTGGCTTGCCCATGAGTTAAGTTATGTTGAGCGGCTTGTGACCTAAGTCTAGGCATCCGAGTGACTTGGTCGTTCAAGTAGAATGCATGCACGATACGATCCACTAAGGCAAAGCTTGACGCAGCCCTTGCTCGTTAAGTTGTTATAAAGTTAAGTTAGGAAAAGTTATGCCGGTCGACCTAAGACGTTACAAGTACCGTCCCGCTCTTTCACGGTTTGTCAAAGTTAAGTAGCCCCACGATCTCAAGGCCCGTCGACTTGGATAGGAGTGTTGCGTAGAACACGATTGGCTTAAGGCATAATGCACGGACTTAGTGTTTAAGGCACGAGCCACGGTTGTTTTAAAGTGAGTTTAGAAAAAGGGCTATAAAATAGTCATTCCTATGTTAAGTAAAAAGGATATAGCATAAAGGGAGAAGGCTCGTGACCGTGGGTCGTCGAGGGATCTCAAGGATAGAAGTCTTGAGAATGGTTTTTGAAAGAGAGAGTAACACTGAAAGAAGGATGACTGTGTGAGATGTCAGTCTGAGTCGAGTCTTGCATGGTCATGGACAACTTTTCGACAAGGGCGATGTTTCCTCGAACGGATACCCTGGGCCATGGGACCGACTCGGCCTAGGAGTAAACAGGGTATAGTGGTGCATAAGGTTTTAGCACAGGATTAAAGCGGAGGCTTACAATGGATGCTAGCTATTTGCGTTGGAAGGTCCCCGATTTAACAAAAAGCTATACGTCTCAGGATAGCTTGTTATGCTAGTGGCCAAGTTTATATAGATGTCAACAAAATAGCGGCTATCCGCGTGTATGCCTTTGGATTGAGTCGAGTTGAATGTGTTTACAGTTAGAACACAAAGAATGTTTGGGCCTAAGATTTGGCATCAACATAGGCGTCGTGCTTCGACACGAGTTGTGGCGTCGAGTCTTAAGATGTTGGCATAGAGTTGCACAAGTTAAATTGAGTCGTCTCGGGTTTAAGTCAGGAATTGCCGTAAGGCAAGTTGGTTAAGTGACACTGAGTTCACAAGTCTCGATTGGGTCAGTTGGTGATCAAAGTAGCAAGGGCCGCTAGACGGCAAGGGCCGTAAGACGGCAATATGGTTAACTCTCATTGAATTGTGAGACACGGCCTCAGCAAGGATTTATAGCACAGTATGGAAATGGAGCCTCATCGCGTAGTTGCGTCTCTGATTTTGGTCGAAAGGCAAGCACGACTTGATAGGTTAACATTGTCGGCACGAGAAGGGTCTGGAGGCAAGGTATGAGTTAACATTATTGTTGCAAGCACGAGATGGTCTAGAGATACAAAATAGGCTAAGGCGTCTGTCCTAAAACTGATCCTAAGACAAGAGTAGAAAGACAATACAAAAAGGGACTAAGTTGTACAAAGTAAATCAAACATGTTGGTTTTGTATGGGTAGACGAGAAGCTCATTCCACCACTACAGTTGAGTACTGACACCCATATAGTTTTCATGTGCAGGCATAGGTAGAAGCTCGTGGTGCGGAGCTCGCTTGGATGTGTCGAGGTACGGAGTTCCTTGGCAATTCGAAGCGTGCGGCCGCTTGGAGTCAAGACTTATACGAGACATAATGTATGGACGTCGCCTTCCAAAGCATCCGCTGGCTCAAGACATGTATTGAGAGATGAGAGAGATCTGAGTGACTTGTAATGTGAGCTTGAGTGAGCTTGAGAGACTTGTAATCTTGGCCTTGTGCCCCAATGTAACCTTTGTTTCAATATCAATGAAGAGCTTCTTTTGAATAACTCGTGTTTTGCTTCAAATTTTGCTGCTATTATTCAATGTCTCTGCATGGGACTTCTGCGCGACGACCCCGTCGCAGCCGCTGACATCGGCCGTTATGGAACCCGCCTTGCACGAGCGCAATCTAGGCTCGTGCGGCATCACTCCTTAGCGAGGACGATCGCTCCTACGGGAGCGGGGCGTGACACCTTCCTTGGTCTTGCTCGCGTAAAGCCATTTTTATGCTCGAGGTCCCCCCTAGCCTAGCATAGTTTCTTTCGCGTAGAGGCTTTGCGCCCCCATGCGTACCCGTATGCCTTTTGCTTGCACCCTCTTGTCACAGACTTGATAACCTTGACTTGATTGACACGACTGGACTGATAATTGTACATGGCATGGTATGACAAGTAACTGACATGACATGGCATGACATGACAAGACATGACCAATAAGCATAATGGAAACTATTGAATTCTGTTGCGACAGCTAGCATGATATGACATGACAAGAATTAATGACCTGGACACCGTGGACGATTGCGTTTGTACAAATGAACCAGTACTGTCTCGCATCATGTCTAAGACATGGACCTCTGAGTTCCACGGTCAGAGGTACCTAATAAAACTGACTAAGGCTAATATCTAGAATAATCCAGTAGTCATGAAGAAATTTTCCAACTACAGACAATCCCGTTATCTGGGCCCTCCATCATGGGATCTGTAGCCTGCCGTCGAGTAGGGCACATTTCCAGCACACTGTCATGTGTTGTACCTTTCAAGCTACTTAAGGGTACATGCATTTCTTGGACGATGTACCCACATGAATTCAACCCCTAACTTGCGTCCGGATAGCCTGGATGGTCTGTAGGACTTGTGGATGTGGAACAATCTTATTGCATCTTGCTAGTAACTAGGCCTGTGATAACCCTACTTAGTTAAAGTATCAAGCCGTACTCATTGCTTGGCCGTGATTGATTGGATGGAGTCTAACCCAGTCTAGTCTTGTCCTGATTCTGTACAAGATTGTTACATGACCTGAATCTTGTGCTTTACTTTATCGATAAATGGTGGGAAACCAAGTTCCGTTCAGACAAGGGTACAATCTCGGTCCTTATTTGGCTTAAGGGTTATAACTTGGTTATCTGAATAGTCTTATGGTTATCTTATCGTCTATCATCATGATTTTTCATATTTCCGTCTTTTATTATATAATTATGTTTTATGCTAATTGATGGATTTAGTTCTTAAATGAAGCCTCCTTTGTGGACTTGCTCTTTCTGGAATCTGATCCAGCTGGTTTTGTATGGCCAGATACCGGAGCAGCTCCAGAGGATCTTCCTACCTTCCAGCCAATGGTGACCACCAGGCGTAACCCTGGCAACGAGTGGGTTTTTATTTTGGCTCTCCCACTCTATTGTAAAATTATTCTTTTGAGACGTTTAGCCGCCGAGCAAGTGTTAGCTCGTCTGCAACTTTACTTACTGTCTGCCTACGGCTGTAACATGATTGACAAATCCTAGGGTTGATCATGTATGACTGAAACTCTTGCTAGTCTTCGTATTTTGTACGACTACCTTCATGATCATCTAAATATGTAATATATGGGACGCCTTACTATTGTATATTTGGTGCTCTGATATCTTTGACCGCTATTATTTGCTTGAGATTGAGACAATAGGCTTGTTCATGACCATTAGAGACTGATGGCTTATAGTTAAACCCTCATGTATCTAGACAGTCGTGACCGTATAGTGAGTGGGTTGTACATTAATATACATAGCTGGCTGTGTCCGCCTCCGCTCTCCAGTATTCTAGTTTTGGGGCGTGACACGAGCGCATCAACTGCAAACAATATACCTTGCGCCCGTGCCGCAGCCCCGCAATACCTGCGCGCCCAGTACTGCAGCCCCGCGACACCTGTGCGCCAGCAGCGCCTGCACTGCGACTCTCGATGGGACTCACGTAAGATGCGTACGAGCGCATCAACTGCGCACAATGTGCCTTGCGCCGATGCTGATGTGCTAAGTGCTTGATGGATATTGTTGTGGGTCGTCACAAGATTATCCCTCTATTTAAACATATAAATCCTCATGTGACATATCTTATTTATGTGTTCGTGTTCCTGAAGCCTACTATCTCGGGGCTTGATACGCTTTCTGAGATTATGGAGGAGTTTGGGAGGTTGTCAGGGTTAAAGCTCAATAAGGACAAGAGCATTATCTACTTTCGTAAATGGTATCCAAGTAGGAGGGACGGGCTGCTATCTTGGGGTCACTAGAGGGGAACTTCCGGTGAAGTATCTTTGTATTTCGTTATTTGTTAATTATGCAAAAGCGGTTGAATGCTCTAGTATTACGGAGTTTGCTTATATGCGTATGGAGGGTTGTCAGGCAAAAAATCTTTCTTTTGGAGGTAAAATTTAGCTAGTATGCTCAGTATCCTGTCTATTACGAGTTTATGGCTCCAATCTACTATTTTACCAATTGTCACCTTTAAAACATTAGAAAAGTTGTGTGCTGATTTTGTAACACCCACTTTTCTAAATGAGTAATTTTGAACTTTTGTAAAAGTTTATTATTTAATATAGGATTTATGATTTATGGGAATTTTTAATTAATTTAATACTATTTAAATTGGTGAATTATAATTTTGATGTGTTAGTAGTGAACCCTAGAACTGTTGAGCCTAGAGATTAACCATGACCATGGGGCCTAACCATGTGATTAGAATGACTATTTACAACTTTTTAGGCTAAGTGTATTTTGGTCATTTTGTGACTTTTGAATTATTTAGGATTTTGATTAATTGGTAAATTTTAGATTATTTTAATAATATTTAAATTAAATATTATAATTTTAGTCATTTTTCATATTTTAATATTTTGGTAAAATTTTATATTTTTAATATTATTTTTATTGGATTTGTTTAGTCGGGTTTGAGTTTCGTTTCGTTCCGATTTGTATTGTGACCCGGGTAGCTTAAACTCTAGATGGGACCCAATATTAAGTTAAGCATGGCCCACAAAACCCAACATTTAAGATAGTTAATTAAACTAATTTTTATCATGTTAGAATGGTTAAGTTAGACTCAAAATTAGATCATTTTGACCCCAAACTTGAACCTAGTCTAGACTTAACCATATGACTAGAGAGGGGCAATTAGGACATTTTCCATTAGCCCTAATGGACTCTTTATGGCAGCCCACCTTTAGGGAGAATGATTTATTTCATTCATTACAATCTTGCCTCTTTTATTTTCCTTTTGTTCTTCCCTAATTTAGAGAGCCTTCCCATTGATTTGATCTCCAAATCAAATCATTCCTTCACCAAACCTTCCCTCAATCATTCTCATTCTCCAAGGGAAGGATGCTACCAAGGATTGGAAGAGGAGTGCAAGGAGGAGTGTCCACTTTGAGGGATCTTCGTATCGGAGCCGTGTCCTAAACTTCATTGGGATTCCACTCCCAATAGGTAAACCCATCCTCTAAATCGATTTTCTTTGCATATAAATTAGTTTTGAATCCGTAGGATCCATCCTCATGCATGTGTCCCATTTAGTTTCAAATTTGAGGATATTTGGAGCTCTTTTGAGGATTTTAGATATGTGTCTTGTGTCCTACTTGATAGATCCCAAATTAGGACACCCCATGTGTATGTATGTATGATAATAGTTTAAATAGATATTTAAATTCAGTTTTAGAATGGTTAGAGAGTGGATTGATCTTAGTTAGATGGTTAGAATGAGTTTCATTTGGATACCTATGTTTGTATCCAAGTATCTTGGCCTATATGTGTTCTTTTGTCCAAACAACTCAAATTCGTCATAATATTCATCCACGTTTTTATTAACCAAAGAAACTTAGAAATATCATAACTTTTAGCTTAGAACTCCGATTTATCTCTTTTTTTTAAAAGAACCATATCGAAGTTAGCTTTCCAAATATATATTTTAATAAGCCAAATTATTTCTGTAACTTTCTGTAGAATTATTTGAGTGTCAGCTGTACAAAAGACGAACGTGTTTCGGTATTTTTGCGATTTCGGGAGCTTCCGACACGAAAATGCGATTCGTTTGAAGTTTCGGAAAGCTACACGAAGGGCTACAACATACTTTACTCCTAGAATTTATGGAGGTCCAATTGGTACAGTATTAGTTTTAAGTAGAAGAGTGACTATCAATATATATTTTGTGTAACCTATGAGCTATGTAGTAGGGTGTTAATGAATATAGAGGTATGTAATACATGATATGTTAGATGAATGAAATGATATATATATGATATATATCCTCTTTACATTAATGTATACATATGGTTGAATGCAAGCATGTACGAATGCAATTAATATAATGTATGTAAGCAATACATAAATGCATGAATGAAAGAATGATATACAATGTATGCTGAAAGGTATATAATGAATGCTAGATATGAATGCAAGGTATACATGTAATGATAGATATGAATGCATAATATAAATAAATAATGCAAATATAATGATAACATGTATGGTAATGTAGAATATATGATGCAAGTATGTATATGTCCACTGTTTTTCCTTTTCCTTACATTTTCCTACCCTTTCCTTTCATTTTTTTCTTTTTTTCCTCTTCTATTTTTACATGTTATATACAATGTATATGTATAGATGCATCTAAGTATGTAATATGCATGAATGAATGTCATATATGATGAATGAATCAATCAAAGGTATAAGTAAAATATAATGCATTGTAATGAATGTTAACATATATAATGTATAAAAGTATGTATGTAAATGTGCATGAATGTATATATCTATGTAACTATATAAATATGCATAATGTAACATATGCCTATATATATAAATATGTATGTAATGTGGATATACATGTATGTATGAAGGTATGTATTTATATATATTATCTATTTTATATTATGCATTATTGTGGTTCACATTGTCTTGTGATTGTGTGAGTGCTAGCCTAGGCTTGCTTAGGCCTAGTGAGACTTGTTTGGGCTAGGACTTGACCTAGTTGACCTAATTTGACTAGTGTGGTTGACTAGAGTTGACCAAGTATTGACTTTAGTCTAGTTTGACCTAGACAGCATGCAGATGCATTATATATTTCATTTATCATCTCTCGTTTACATCTTGACCATGTGTTGCTCTAAATAGGACTCTGTGGCTTCAGTTTGGACCTCTATACCTATCAGCTGTTCAGGTTATCAGGCGAGTACATTCTCTGACCGTTTCATACTTGTCTGGATTTACATTCTTGCTCTAGATTACTGTACTTGATGCTGACACAATTGTTATCACGGATTGGTACTATATGGATCTTCTTTTGAGATGTTATCCCCTTGTATTCACTAAATACATATTGTGATGTGCGTTTCACTTACATATTATATTTATTGAATACCCTTATCATTGTATACTTATTGTGCATATAATACTTTCATTATCACATGAGTCCCATGGATAGACCATTGTACAACTATTGTATAATATTGTACATCTATTGTATAATATTGTACACTATTGTATAAGATAACGTAACTGGAGTGGATCATTGTGTATTGATTGGGGAGGAAGAGTAGAATTGGTTATGTAATCAAATCCTATTGTGTAACATTGTATAACTATTGTATATGTCCATTGTGCACTCACGTACAATGGAGTTACCATTGCATTGTCCTAAACTGTTTACATAACCATATTGTACTCTAAATCAAATATTGCTTATGGTTCTTACTTATCATATATAGATATTTCCTATTATCAAATCTCTGCTGTTTTCCATATACATTCTTCTTTCAGCGTTTCCTGTATCTTACTCTATTGCATGCTTTATATTTCCTAACTTGATATGAACTGCGTGAGATGTATTGTGCTCGCTCCTGTCCCGACTGGACATGTTGATAAATTTTACAGATAGCTTGGAGGTTGCCTGCTAGCCTAGAGGAGACACAGTAGAGATTGTATAGATAGTTATTTTAGTTGTCTTGAGTTGTATTTACTTTATGGATTACTGTATTTGAGATTTGAGATATTTTCTGGATTTGTGTATCTTAGACACTTAGACTTCTATCTGCGGTATCTCTTTGTGGATTTTATATTTTATCTATCTTTTATCATGCTCTACCTTAGATGTGATTGAGACTGTATTTGCTATGTCACCTCCATTCGGAGTGTATATACTGTACATGTACCTTTATATTGTTAGATGTTTGACCTAGGACAGCGTTCTACCGCCGACACTGCGGCGTAGGCTAGACGTACCCACTTCTCGTGCCCTTACTCTAGGGTGTGGGTCGTGACACGTTTTTAGTGGTGGCCCATGCAGGTCGAATTTGTGTAGTGGTATTCGAACTAGAGTACCACTACAGCCTGCAGTAGGATTAGGATATATTTTTGAAGGTACTCAATCACACTTAGGATCCCTTGAGAGATTCCTGGGATGACCCTTGAGAATCTCATTATAAAATATCTCGAAATTTGATTCT
Organism: Iris pallida; assembly: GCA_029216955.1. Classification (NCBI taxonomy): domain Eukaryota; kingdom Viridiplantae; phylum Streptophyta; class Magnoliopsida; order Asparagales; family Iridaceae; genus Iris; species Iris pallida. The sequence goes on along the minus strand of JANAVB010029271.1, from coordinate 27,762 downwards.
AATAGTTTATATTTATCTTTCTTGGTTAGTTAATGAATTTGATTTTTGGGTATCCATTGTTGATTTAATTTAATTTTTGTCAAGATGAAATTATATGGACTAGGTCATCTAAGTTATGGAATCTAGTCTTCTACAGTCACATTAGCCAGCATGGTGAGGACATATAGTCTGACTTTGGATATATTTCTCGGGTGTGAGAATTTAAGGTTTTCGCAGCCAAGCTAGCGTCATCGCAAAAATTTTAAATACCATGATTCTAGAGGTATGTGCCTAAGTCGAGGACTTTACGATTATCGTAGCCTTGCTTACTAGTATGACGAGGATTTAGAGTACCATGATTTTGGATAGACGCATATGATTATCAGATTGTACCTTAAATGTTCTTGAACATGTTTTCTCTATTTGTTTCAGTCATTCTAAAAAAAGAATTATTGTTTGTTTTGTTTGTTTTGCTTCTCATTATTTAACTTAGGAGTATCTTTAGCTGTATTATAAACCTTGTGTAACTTCTTACTATGAATTTTTCTTAATACAATGAATCGATAATTTTGCTAGACCTTATCTTGGATTTGATATTATAGCTCTGGTTTCAAAATGGTTCTTCTTTTAAACAGATAAGCAGAACAAATTTTATTATTATTTTCTTCTTGTCATTATTTCTTGTATTATAAAAATAATAATAATAATAAAACTGTCTTGATTACATCAATCACCTACTTTGCAATCTTGGTAGGAATCTAAATATTGGACTTGATATAGAATTTGATTTTTATATTAGGACATGAGAATGTATATAGTGGACACAGACACTTTGCCTGACATGTATGTATGCTACACTTTGATTACCAACCTATCTAAATGCATATTAATATGTTTTTGATGTTTAAATTCTCAAAACCCCAATATTTCTGATACAGTACAGTATCAGAGACTGGTTTCTCTGCTTTTTTCAGTTTAAATTCGTAATTTAAATATAAATTTCATGTTATTAGTTTTTGTTTACATCACTGCACATGTATGTTAAATACAGGGTTTCAATTCTTAAAGAAATTGGTTGAGTTTGTGTTTGAATTTGTCAAATCTGAGACTGTGTGCATATTAACCCTTTAATACTGGATTCTAAGTGATTAGTTCAATTTGCAATTTTTTTTGTAATATTTTGAGTCGTATACATTGTTGTATGTAGGAATATAATGTTAGGTTTCATACTCTTACATGTTAGGTTGTGGTCGTGGTGAACGTTGGGTTGGTTTTGATGTTCAAATTTCACCAAAATCCTGAAACTGAATAAATATTAACATTTTTTACATTGATTTTAAATGTTTAGTTCAATTTCAGATTTAATATGTAATGTTAAACTGAAATGAATGATTGAACCCTTCATTTTAAGTTATAACCCCTGTACTCTTGACACTCTACACTAATGTACACTAATGTTCACAACTGCCATGTAAACCTAACCCTTCATCTCTATGTTATGTTCATATATCTATATAGGTATATATATATATAGTTTATGCATACATGTTATAATGTATATAGATACATAACTAAATCTCTACCTCTCTATACATATAGATATATGTATATATATGGTTAGCTATGCATGTTATGAGTAAATAGGTTGTACATTGTATATTGTTTAACCAATATGCCATGAGTAGTGTAACTTGATAGCTATTGTTTTGAAACCCAAATCCTCCTATACACTTTCATGTATATTTCACACACACACACATACATGTCTACTATCTAACCCTATGAACATGTCCACATACACCCATACACACACTAACCACATAACCTTTATATAATGCTAGCTTTTCTCCTTATAACACACTCTCTCTATATAAATATTGTGATTGGATTTTAATGCTCGACATTTGTGCTTTAAATTTTGATTTTGATTATGCCTTAAAGCCTTGATGATTTGTTATTTCTGTATCTTTTCCAGTTTAACACCCCTGATTGCTTGTAAGTTTTGATACCCTATGATTGTTTTGGTCTAGTGTAACTAGTATACCTAGATGAGACTTACACTACCACCATATGCCAGGACCCTGTATGCCATTCTTTTAAATTGTATGATTTAGGTAAGTTCTGAGACTTTGATTGTTGGGGACGAGACTCTAGAAGAAGTACGACCATCTTAATTTCGATGACAAAATTTTCTAAGGAGGGTAGACTTGTAACACCCACTTTTCTAAAATGAGGATAATTTGAACTTTTGTAAAAGTTTATTATTTAATAATAGAATTTATGATTTATGGAAATTTTTAATTAATTTAATACTATTTAAAATTGGTGAATTATAATTTGATGTGTTAGCTAGTGAACCCTAGAACTGTTGAGCCTAGAGATTAACCATGACCATGGGGACCTAACCATGTGATTAGAATGACTATTTACAACTTTTTAGGCTAAGTATATTTTGGTCATTTTGTGACTTTTAAATTATTTAAAATTTTGATTAATTGGTAAATTTTAGATTATTTTAATAATATTTAAATTAATGTATTATGATTTTTGTCATTTTTTATATTTTAATATTTTGGTAAAATTTTATATTTTTAATATTGTTTTTATTGGATTTGTTTAGTCGGGTTTGAGTTTCGTCTCGTTCCGACTTGTATTGTGACCCGTGTAGTTTAAACTCTAGATGGGACCCAATATTAAGTTAAGCATGGCCCACAAAACCCAACATTTAAGATAGTTAATTAAACTAATTTTTATCATGTTAGAGTGGTTAAGTTAGAGACTCAAAACTAGATCATTTTGACCCCAAACTTGAACCTAGTCTAGACTTAACCATATGAGACTAGAGAGGGGCAATTAGGATATTTTCCATTAGCCCTAATGGACTATTTATGGCAGCCACATTTAGGGGAGAATGATTCATTTCATTCATTACAATCTTGCCTCTTTTATTTTTCTTTTGTTCTTCCCTAATTTTAGAGAGCCTTCCCATTGATTTGATCTCCAAATCAAATCATTCCTTCACCAAACATTCCCTCAATCATTCTCATTCTCCAAGGGAAGGGTGCTACCAAGGATTGGAAGAGGAGTGCAAGAAGGAGTGTCCACTTTGAGGGATCTTCGTATCGGAGCCGTGTCCTAAAGGATTTCATTGGGATTCCACTCCCAATAGGTAAAACCCATCCTCTAAATCGATTTTCTTTGCATATAAATTAGTTTTGAATCCGTAGGATCCATCCTCATGCATGTGTCCCATTTAGATTCAAAGTTGAGGCCATTTGGAGCTCGCTTGAGGATTTTAGATATGTGTCTTGTGTCCTACTTGATACATCCCAAATTAGGACACCCCATGTGTATGTATGTATGATAATAGTTTAAATAGATATTTAAATTCAGTTTTAGAATGGTTAGAGAGTGGATTGATCTTAGTTAGGATGGTTAGAATGAGTTTCATTTGGATACCTATGTTTGTATCCAAGTATCTTGGCCTATATGTGATCTTTTGTCCAAAATAACTCAAATTCGTCATAATATTCATCCACGTTTTTATTAACCAAAGAAACTTAGAAATGTCATAACTTTTAGCTTAGAACTCCGATTTATCTCCCGTTTTTTTTAAAGAACCGAATCGAAGTTAGCTTTCCAAATATATATTTTAATAAGCCAAATTCTTTCTGTAACTTTCTGTAGAATTATTTGAGTGTCAGCTGTATAAAAGACGAACGTGTTTCGGTATTTTTGCGATTTCGGGAGCTTCCGGACACGAAAATGCCATCCGTTTGAAATTTCGGAAAGCTAACACGAAGGGCTACAACATACTTTAATCCTAGAATTTAGTAGAGGCCCAATTGGTACAGTATTGGTTTTAAGTAGAAGAGTGACTATACGATATATGCATTTTGTGTAACCTATGAGCCTATGTAGTATGGGTATTAAATGAATATAGAGTATGTAATTGTCACGCCCCAGAACCAGAATACTGGAGAGCGGGGGCAGACATAGCCAGCTACGTATAATGAAATGGAATCCATCTCACCATACGGTCACGGCTGTCTAGATATGTGAGGGTTTATCTACAAGCCATCAGTCTCTTAAGGTCATAAATTATCCTATTGTCTCAATCTCAACCAACTAGTAATAGTTACAAGATATCAGACTACCAAATATACAATTGTAAGGCGTCCCAATAATTACATATCCAGATGATCATGAAGCTAGTCGTACAAAATGTAAGGACTAGCAAGAGTTAAGTTGTACATGATCAACCTCGAGTTGCCAATCATGTTACAGCCCGTAGGCAGACAGTAAGTAAAATATACACGAGCTAACACTTGCTCGGCGGCTAAGCGCCTCAAAAGAATAATGTATGATTACAGTGGGAGAACAAAAGAAACCCACTCGTTGCCAGGATTCCCTCTAGTGGTCACCATCTGGCTGGAGAGCAGGTAGATCCTTTGCTGCTGCTCCGGTATCTGGCCATACAAAACCAGCTGGGTCAGATCCCAGAAAGAGCAAGTGCCACAAAGGAGGCTTCATTTAGGAACTAAAACCAGCATATTAGCACAAGATTATAATTACATAATAAGAGACAGTAATTAAGAAAAAAGTATGATAGGTGAATATAAAAGACAATCTTGTACAGAATCAATAAAAGACAGAGCATATGGAAAAGCATGACAGGATGATATACGATAAGATAACCATGGGACTATTCAGATAACCAGGTTACAACCCATAAACCAAACAAGGACCGGGGTTGTAACCCTTCGTCTGAACGGAACTTGGCTTCTCCCACCATTTATCGGCAAGGTAAATATAAGAAATCGAGACATGTAACAATCTTGTGCAGGATCAAGACAAGACTAGACAGATTGAACCCCATCCAACAATCACGGCCAAGCAATAAGTACGGCTTGCTACTTTAACTAACTAGGGTTATCACAGGCCTAGTTACTAGCAAATGCAATGAGAATTCCAAGTCCGGTTACCTGTTTGTTACTACCTGAGTGATCCCAGCAAGAAAATGAAAAGATAGCTGGATATAGCAGACACATTATAGTAAGATACATGTGTCCTAAGGTACCACACTCGACGGCGGGCTGGAAGTGCGCTCATCTCGACGGATAGCAACAAATTCCATGTATATATATATATAAGGCCGGGACCAAAGGGGCAACAGGTAACTGGGAAATTCTCCATGAACTATTTTGATCAATCTAGTCATTAACCTAGCCAGATTCAGTATGAATCCCTGACCGAGGTACTCAGGGATCATGCCCTAGACATGATGCAAGACACACAGGACTCGTAGTTTATACAAGCACAAACATCCACGGTGTCTAGGCCAAAGAATTAATTATACAGGTCATGTCATGTCAGGTAGCCGTCGCAACAGCTTATCATGATATATCATGTCAGGTTATCATATCAAGTGTACTTGTCAGGAGTGCGCCACGATGGGTCACTATCAGGTCATGTCAGGTTTACTTGTCAAGAGTGCACCACTACGGGTCACTATCGTGTCATGCTCAGGTATCATTAAACATATTAAATAAATCCATGATTTTCAAGGGCTATAGAAGAGCCATACGGCTAAAGCATATGCGGTCAGGAAAGGGTAAGACTCATGCGGCCCAATTAGAAGAGCGCATGCGGCCAGGGTCCCTGGATCCCATGCGGCCAAGACAAGGGGCGCATGCGGCTGGAAGGGAGCAAGGGTGCATGCGGCCAGGGGGACGAGGGCGCATGCGGCTGAGGATGTACATGGCCCTATGCGGCTAAGATCAATCGAATCCATACAACACAGGGTTCAAAACCCATGCGGCTGGAATCAATTGGATCTATGCGGCCCGATTAATTGAGTCCATGCGGCTCAGGTCAATCGAGTCCATGCGGCTTAATCAATCGAGTCCATACGGCTCAATCAATCGAGTCTATGCGGCACAATTAATCGATTCCATGCGACGCAGGTAGGAGCGGAGCTTATGCGGAAGCTGGGTCATGCGCCTATGCGGCTGCAACTCAAGTGGGGGGGGCTCATGCGGCTAAGATAATTTATGCGGCTCAGAAGAGTACAAGGGCGCATATGCGGCCAAGTGGGTAAAGTCTATGCGGCTCAGAGAACACTTGTGTCACGCCCCAGAACCAGAATACTGGAGAGCGGAGGAATGACTCAGCCAGCTACGTATTACGGGTAGATGAATACCGTATAATACGATCAATGCTGTCTAACCAGACGACGGGTGCATACTACATGAATGTCTTACTATGGTCACTTCACATCTATTGTCTCAATCATTCAAACAAGAAGCAAAAATAGAGAACATGTAAGATAAAGCAGTAAGGCATCCCAAACGCTTTGTCAAAATGTTCTTGAGATCTGGCTTTACAAAACATAGCCAGGTGGTATAGCAAAATATACACAATTGTTATCAGCTGCAGTCTGACTTAGTTACAATCATGTAAAAGTAAGTGCAAGACAATTCGACTAACATGTCGGTGCCAAACGGCTAAGTATGAAGTAAATACCAAAACGAGTGGTGAAGTAAGGAACCCACTCGAGTCCTCCTGCGATCATTCCCCTAGTATTGACCATCTTGGAGGTAGAAGTAAGCTGGATCCTCGGGGACCGGCTCTAAATCTGGCCATGCAAAACCAGAGAGGTTAGACCTCTAATAGCAAGTACCACAAGGGAGCACGATATGAAGGATTAAACCAGTAAGTAAGAGAATATAATAATAGATCTCTGCTCTCCACTAGGATTCACATAACATCACGACACTTCGAACCAACCTCCCAACCAAACAAGGACAGAAGTTGGCCCGTCATGTCCTGACATTCTGATCATCTCAGTTAGGCAACAGAGTAGGTACAGTACACAAACAAATCATCTTGAACGGCCAATCAACTACTACGGCTTGCTATTGTGAGTCCCAAGTTATCCTAGAATTATACAAATAGGGATTCCTCAGTTCTTACTATGTACGAACAAGGCTAGTCTATCCAGTCAATCAATTACGCCAATCATGTAATTAGACGAGTCCCAGCGGGACGCCTGCCGTTAATATAGCATGTACAATAATATAAGCAGATACCGTTCCCTGCCTGTGTGACAGATTTACAGTAATCATGCCTTGACCATAAAGTACACTACAACGATACCCGTACGGCTATGTTGTAGGTCTTACATAGCGTAATGTAACAATCAAATCTAACCACAGAGTAATCATGCCTTGACCATAAAGTACACATGCTGTTTTTGTAAGATAAATAAATAACTAAATAAATAAATAAATAATTTGAAGCCTGCATATGCCTGTATGCCAATATTCGAGATCGGCTAATCGATTGCAATAGTTCATTACATGAACGTGTCTCATTCATTCAATTCAATAAGACGACTAGCCAGTCTCTTAGTTCCAACTAGAAATGCATGATCAATTATTAGTCAATGTCACAATCATTATCAATGGTGACAAGGCATAAAAATCAATTAGTATTCAATGGGGTCGAGTCTATAACTCCTCAGAGTTAAGTTCCAGCCTTACTGGGTATTCATGGATCAATCAGGACACAAGGCGCATTCCACATAACAATATGTATTAACAATATTAACATATCATGATTATCAAGTTCATGCCAAAAGGCGTAAGGATATAATAGAAGAATTATCATGCCATCATTAAATGAATAAGTTATAGAGAAAATAGTGACACCCAGGTCAGGAAGTCACGCCAACAAGTCTATGCTAAGGCCAAAAGTCACGCCAACAAGTCTAGTAGATAGGAGCGTGAAAAGTAATTCATGCAAGGGAAATTCACGCACGTACAGCGTGAGCGTGAAAAGTGATTCGCGCACTCATAACGTGAGCGTGAAAAGGGAGCGTGAAAAGGGAGCGTGAAAAGTGATAAGAAATTTACGCACGCACGCAAGGATGTGTGCGTAACTCAAATGTCACGCTGGCACGTAAAGACGTGTGCGTGACTGAAATTTACGCTGATACGTAAAGACGTGTGCGTGACTAAAAATTCATGCACGCTCGTGAGAACGTGAGCGTGACTGAAAATTCACGCACGCACGTAAAGACGTGAGCGTGACTAAAAATACACGCAGACACGTAAGAACGTGAGCGTGACTGAAAATACACGCAGACACGTAAGAACGTGAGCGTGACTGAAAATACACGTAGACACGTAAGAACGTGAGTGTGACTGAAAATACACGCAGACACGTAAGAACGTGAGCGTGACTCAGGAACCTTCGTCCCAAGCCAGAAATAAAGTTCCCATGGTTCAGAACCCATGGACAACCGAGAATACCACAACTTAGATCTAGAAGAAACAAGCCACAGAAATCAAAAATGCTAAGTAGTAAACTCTCTCAGGATCACAAGAGGAAGACAAATGAACCATAAAAATGGTTCTCCAAGTGGAAGCAAGAAGCAAGATTGCACTTGCCTGCTGCTACTGCTGGTAGGTGGAGAAGTGATGAGAGGAAGAAGAAGAAGTAATGGTGAAGAATGAGAGTTATGAGGAGAGAGAATGAGATGGAAGCTTTAAATAGGGAAGGGTGGTAGGTGGGGTTATTGGGTCGGGTTCAACCAAGGCCAACCCGAAAGCAAGCAGAGAGGTTAAAAGCAGAAAATAACAGCAGGAAATAAAATACAGAAAATAAAATACAGGAATAAAATTGCAGAAAATTAAATTAACATGAAAATTAATGAGCAGATAATTAATTAATCATGAAATTATAGTAATTTAAATACAGGATAATACATGATAAATATTAAATAAATATATATGAGTTGTACATGTATAAAAATACGTATTCTGGGAACGGGGAGTGACATCTCTACCCACCTTTGAAAAATTCTATCCTCAGAATTTCAAATCCAAGCAGGTAGAAATATCGGAGCTAAACTAATACAAGCAATTCTAGTGAACAAGCAATCATTTTACCATATCAAAAGCAAGTACTATATATGTAAATTTATCAATCCATGATATCAAGTAGCTCTACCCATAAGGTGACAAGCATGAAGAATCAGGACAATCAAGGTATACAGAAAGAGATATACCTTGTGAGTCAAACATGTGTGGATACCGTGATCGGATATCATCCTCACGTTCCCACGTTGACTCTCCCAAGGAGTGATGACCCCAAGCAACACGGACAAGACTAATTGTTCGGTTCTTGAGTATCTTCTCTCTTCGGTCCAAAATGGACATAGGCTGTTCCTCGTAAGACAGGTTGGTACCGACAACCAGCTCAGAATGATCGAGGATATGGCTTGGGTCCGATACATATCTACGTAATTGAGATACATGAAACACGTTATGCACCTCTCGTAACGAAGGCGGGAGGGATAAACGATAAGCAACATCGCCTATCCGATCAAGGATAACAAATGGGCCCACGTACCGCGGACTCAATTTCCCTGCGAACGCCAAATCTAATGACCTCACGAGTAGGTGAGATCCGCAAGAATACGTGGTCCCCAACAGAGAACTCTAACGGCCTACGATGCTGGTCCACCCAATGACGATGCCGGTCCTGCGCAACTCGAAGTCGCTCTCTAATTCCCTTAACCACTTCAACCGTCTGAATAATCATTTCTGGGCCTAACATCTTCCTCTCTCCGATATCATCCCATGCAAGCGGCGACCTACACTTCTTACCATATAATGCTTCAAATGGCACCATCTGGATACTGGCTTGATAACTATTGTTATATGAGAACTCGACTAAGTGCAGGTGACTCTCCCAAGACCCTCTAAAATCTAGAGTGCAAGCTCGCAACATGTCTTCTAAAGTCTGGATCGTTCTTTCTGATTGCCCATCCGTCTGCGGATGGTAAGCCGTGCTAAATCTTAACTTGGTACCCAGACTATGATGTAAGCTCTTCCAGAAATGTGAGGTAAAGCGGATATCTCGATCCGACACAATACTGACAGGGACTCTATGCTGCCTGACTATCTGTTGCATATACAACTCTGCCAACTTTTCTGTAGATTGCCCTATTCTGGAAGGAAGAAAGTGTGCTACCTTCATAAGTCGGTCCACTATTACCCAAATAGCGTCCTTACCACTTGGTGATCTCGGTAAACCGGTCACAAAGTCCATTGTAATATGCTTCCATTTCCATTCCGGAATAGGAAGCGGTTGCAATAACCCAGCTGGCCTCTGCTGTTCTGCCTTTACTTGCTGACATACCAAGCAACGGAAAACAAATCTAGCTATCTCCCTCTTCATCCCGTTCCACCAGAAATGCTGCTTGATATCTTGGTACATCTTGGTCCCTCCAGGATGAATAGAATACTGAGAACTGTGAGCTTCTGCCATAACCTCTTGTCTGATATCTCCACTAGGCACACATAGACGTGATCCAAATCTAAGTGTACCATCTTCATGAATTCTCATCTCCTTCCTGAGTCCTGACTCACATTCTGCCCTAAGCTTTTGAATCCTTGGGTCTTGTGCCTGAGCTGCCTTGATCCTGCCTACCAAGTCGGATTGAACTTGTAGACTTGTTAGAACTCCTACATCACTAGGAAGTATAACCTCGATGCCCATCTCCTGAAGGTCTTCTAAGATATGCCTCTGTGTGGTTAACATAAATGTGCCGCCTCTCCTGCTAAGAGCGTCTGCTACTACATTAGCCTTGCCTGGATGATACTGAAGCTCCACGTCATAATCCTTAATCAACTACAACCATCTTCTCTGCCTCATGTTCAGCTCCTTCTGAGTAAAGATGTACTTCAGACTTTTATGGTCCGTGTACATATTTACTCGATCACCATATAAGTAATGCCTCCATAGCTTTAAAGCAAATACTACTGCCGCTAACTCCAAATCATGAGTTGGGTAATTCTTCTCGTGGTCCCGAAGCTGCCTAGATGCATATGCTATCACCTTCCCATGTTGCATAAGGACACATCCAAGTCCTTTACCTGACGTATCACAATATACTGTAAAACCTCCGAGTCCAACTGGCAATGTAAGAATAGGTGCTGATACCAACTTCTGCTTCAAAGTCTCAAATGATGCCTGACATTCTGCCGACCAAACGAACGGTACATCCTTCCGGGTCAAGCGGGTCATGGGTGCTGAAAGCCTTGCAAAGTCTGACACAAACCTTCTGTAATAACCTGCCAATTCCAAGAAACTTCGCACATCTGCTACGGTCTTGGGTACTGGCCAACTTTCTACTGCTTCTATCTTCTTGGGATCTACTGCTACTCCAGCTCCTGATATGATATGACCCAAAAATGAAATGTGATCCGACCAAAATTCATACTTACTGAGCTTGGCATACAACTGGTTCTCTCTCAGAACCTGCAACACTTTCCTGAGGTGGTCTTCATGCTCCTCTTCACTAGCAGAGTATACGAGAATGTCGTCAAGAAACACAACGACAAACTGGTCTAAGTATGGCATAAAGATACGATTCATCAAATCTATAAATATTGCTGGAGCATTGGTCAAACCAAACGACATTACTAAGAATTCATAATGCCCATACTTCGACCTGAATGTTGTCTTGGGAATGTCCTCCTTCCGAACCCTCACCTGATGGTACCCTGAACGAAGATCTATCTTGGAGAAAACTCTAGCTTTGCTCAACTGATCAAATAAGTCGTCGATCCTGGGTAATGGGTACTTGTTCTTCATTGTTGTCGCGTTAAGCTTCCTGTAGTCAATGCACAATCTGGATAACCCATCCTTCTTCCCCACAAGTACCACTGGTGCTGCCCATGGTGACACGCTAGCTTGGATAAACTTCTTCTCCTTCAGTTTCTCTATATGCTGGTATACCTTGGCCTGCTCTGAATCCGCCATTCTGTAAACTCGATCTGATATCGGTTTAGTTCCTGGTGCCAATTTTATACTGAACTCAATATCTCTAATCGGTGGTAGCCCTGGGAGTTCTTCGGGAAATACGTCTAGAAATTCTTCAACTACCTTCGGAATCTGAACTTCTTCCATTGCCGTTACTACTCCCTGCTCTTGCTGAGTTGCCTCTGATCTGACTAAGGTGAACCACTCCATGCCTGGAATATCAAAAGATACACTCCTTCTATGACAATCTATTGTCGCATGACTGTCTTTCAGCCAGTCCATACCTAAGATAACGTCAAAATTTCTAACAGGAAATTCTATCAACCGGGCGGGTAAGGAATGCCCGCAAACTACAACGCTACATACTAAAATAACTCTACTGACTCCCACGAGCCCATTACCAGTGAGTATATTCAACCTCTTTGGCAATGTCTCGAACTCCATTCCTAGTCGTGTCGCAAATTGTGCAGATATAAATGAATGGGATGCTCCAGAATCAAACAATGCTACTGCGGGATATGAGGCGATGAGAATGTTACCTGCCACAACATCTCCCGATGCCAATGCCTCCTCCAAGGACAGAGTGAATGCTTGCCCTCGACCTCTTTGCTGATTTCTATGCTGCGGCCTAGCCTGATGCTGCTGCTGGCCCCTTCCTTGATGAAGCTGGGGTGGTCTATGCTGGTGTTGCTGCATCGGCGGCCCCTGCTGCCGAAACATCTGAGCCTGCGGCAGTAACGGACGCTGTGCCAACGGCCTTACTGCCACTGGTGGTCCTCGATACTGGCCTGCCCCTGGTGCTGGCAGAGCAAAAAACTGTTGCCCTGGTCCTCCGGACCTCGAATTCATGGGACATGTGGTAACCCGATGGTCTGGATTTCTATATATCAGACATAGTCCATTCAATGTCCGACACACATCTCTAGTGTGCCCCATCTTCCCATAATAAGTGCAGCCCGCCGGAGGTTGCTGGTTCTTCCTCTGTTGCTGTTGCTGCTGCCTGGGTGGTGGTGCTGGTCCTCGTATCGCCACATCCTGGATACGAATACCAGTGGATGGTGCTGTTGTTCGGGGCGCTGCTCCCCCTCCTCCTTCAATCTGACTTTGGGATCTCTTCTGACCCCCAGTCCTCATCGCAAGCCTCTGAACGGTGATCTCATGCCTTCGAGTTGCCGTCAATACTTCGTCAAAAGTTTGGTAATTGTGCCCCTCTATCAATTGCAAGAGTTCAAAATGAAACCCTTGCTGAAACCTCATAGCCCTCTGGCTCTCTGTTGCTACCATATCTGGGGCGAATCTACTCAATCTGCAGAACTCCGCTGCATAAGCATCTACAGTCTTGCCGGCCTGCCTGAGGTTGATAAACTTCTGTTGTAGCTCAAACTGCGCCACAACTCCATAGTACTTGGCCTTGAATCTTGCAGTAAATCGTCCCAAGCCACAGGACGTCTGATGCCCACTTCCTCTGATTCCCACCAATCACGTGCGAGATCCTGAAGTAACAACTTCACTAGATCCACACGTTCTTCTGTCGGTACCTTAGCTGCTGTCAGAATAGCCTCAATATTCTTAAGCCATGCATCTGCTGAGATGGCATCCTCCGTGCCCTCGAAACGGCGGGAGTTGTACTTGCAAAACCTGGCTGATGCTCCTGAATCAGTCCTCACTCCTCTTTCCAAAGCCGTCTATAATCCTTGGTTGAGCAACACATTCTGCTCTTGTAGCTGAGTGTGCATGCGCTGCTGGGCCAACATCTGATGTTGCTGAGTAGCCATCATTCCTCTCATGATCTCCAGAAGGGCTGGTGTGTCCACTTGGGTAGGTGGAACTGTTGGTGGTGGTGGAACATCCGGATACTGCGATCCAGCTGCTGCTTCCACTATCACTTCTTCCTGGGTAGTCTCTTGAGTTAGTACTGGCCCTTGTTGCTGACCAACATGGTCAGGTTGTCCATGTTGCCCCTGCTGTTGTCCAGCTCTGACCGATGCGGACGAAGTATCCCTAAGAAAAAGGACAAGAGAACAATCAAACAACCGGACATGAAGGATCAATGAAGTCAAAGGATACCGGAATGTCAAGCAAGGGTTGAGAATAACGAATCATGAGATCAAAGAGGGAATACGTGTGATTGAGACATCCTATAAATCAAAACACTCCACAAGTCTGAAATCAGACCTGTATGGGCCACCACTAAAACTTTGTCACGCCCCAGAACCAGAATACTGGAGAGCGGGGGAATGACTCAGCCAGCTACGTATTACGGGTAGATGAATACCGTATAATACGATCAATGCTGTCTAACCAGACGAGGGGGGTGCATACTACATGAAAGTCTTACTATGGTCACTTCATATCTATTGTCTCAATCATTCAAACAAGAAGCAAAAATAGAGAACATGTAAGATAAAGCAGTAAGGCGTCCCAAACGCTTAGTCAAAATGTTCTTGAGATCTGGCTTTACAAAACATAGCCAGATGGTATAGCAAAGTATACACAATTGTTATCAGCTGCAATCTGACTTAGTTACAATCATGTAAAGTAAGTGCAAGACAATCCGACTAACATGTCGGTGCCAAACGGCTAAGTATGAAGTAAATAACAAAACGAGTGGTGAAGTAAGGAACCCACTCGAGTCCTTCTGCGATTATTCCCCTAGTATTGACCATCTTGGAGGTAGAAGTAAGCTGGATCCTCGGGGACCGGCTCTAAATCTGGCCATGCAAAACCAGAGAGGTTAGACCTCTAATAGCAAGTACCACAAGGGAGCACGATATGAAGGATTAAACCAGTAAGTAAGAGAATATAATAATAGATCTCTGCTCTCCACTAGGATTCACATAACATCACGACACTTCGAACCAACCTCCCAACCAAACAAGGACAGAAGTTGGCCCGTCATGTCCTGACATTCTGATCATCTCAGTTAGGCAACAGAGTAGGTACAGTACACAAACAAATCATCTTGAACGGCCAATCAACTACTACGGCTGCTATTGTGAGTCCCAAGTTATCCTAAAATTATGCAAATAGGGATTCCTCAGTTCTACTATGTGCGAGCAAGGCTAGTCTATCCAGTCAATCAATTGCGCCAATCATGTAATTAGACGAGTCCCAGCGGGACGCCTGCGTTAATATAGCATGTACAACAATATAAGCAGATACCGTTCGCTGCCCGTGTGACAGATTTACAGTATCTGTGGGAACCAGCCGGCCTGTCGGGCACTACTAGTCCCAAGAGGGCTGCCATGTAAGAACTCGAGAATCCATTCTCTCCAAGCAATCATTATTTTATTTAACTCAATAGTCTCTACGTTGAGTGAAATCCCATGCCGTGGATCATGGTCATTCAAATGAGTACTTTTGTACGGGGTACGATATGCGCAACTCTACAACGATACCCGTGCAGCTATGTTGTAGGTCTTACATAGCGTCATACAACAATCAAATCTAACCACGGAGTAATCATGCCTTGACCATAAAGTACACATGCTGTTTTTGTAAGATAAATAAATAACTAAATAAATAAATAAATAATTTGAAGCCTGCATGTGCCTGTATGCCAATATTCGGGATCGGCTAATCGATTGCAATAGTTCATTATATGAACGTGTCTCATTCATTCAATTCAATAAGACGACTAGCCAGTCTCTTAGTTCCAACTAGGAACGCATGATCAATTATTAGTCAATGTCACAATCATTATCAATGGTGACAAGGCATGAAAATCAATTAGTATTCAATGGGGTCGAGTCTATAACTCCTCAGAGTTAAGTTCCAGTCTTACTGGGTATTCATGGATCAATCAGGACACAAGGCGCATTCCACATAATAATATGTATTAACAATATTAACATATCATGATTTATCAAGTTCATGCCAAAAGGCGTAAGGATATAATAGAAGAATTATCATGCCATCATTAAATGAATAAGTTATAGAGCAAATAGTGACACCCAGGTCAGGAAGTCACGCCAACAAGTCTATGCTAAGGCCAAAAGTCACGCCAACAAGTCTAGTAGATAGGAGCGTGAAAAGTAATTCACGCAAGGGAAATTCACGCACGCACAGCGTGAGCGTGAAAAGTGATTCACACTCATAACGTGAGCGTGAAAAAGGGAGCATGAAAAGGGAGTGTGAAAAGTGATAAGAAATTCACGCACGCACGCAAGGATGTGTGCGTAACTCAAATATCACGCTGGCACGTAAAGACGTGTGCGTGACTAAAATTCACGCTGACACGTAAAGACGTGTGCGTGACTGAAATCCACGCTGATACGTAAAGACGTGTGCGTGACTAAAAATTCACGCACGCTCGTGAGAACGTGAGCGTGGCTGAAAATTCACGCACGCACGTAAAGACGTGAGCGTGACTAAAAATACACGCAGACACGTAAGAACGTGAGCGTGACTGAAAATACACGCAGACACGTAAGAACGTGAGCGTGACTCAGGAACCTTCGTCCCAAGCCAGAAATGAAGTTCCCATGGTTCAGAACCCATGGACAACCGAGAATACCACAACTTAGATCTAGAAGAAACAAGCCACAGAAATCAAAAATGCTAAGTAGTAAACTCTCTCAGGATCACAAGAGGAAGACAAATGAACCATAAAAATGATTCTCCAAGTGGAAGCAAGAAGCAAAATTGCACTTGCCTGCTGCTACTGCTGGTAGGTGGAGAAGTGATGAGAGGAAGAAGAAGAAGTAATGGTAAAGAATGAGAGTTATGAGGAGAGAGAATGAGATGGAAGCTTTAAATAGGGAAGGGTGGTAGGTGGGGTTATTGGGTCGGGTTCAACCAAGGCCAATCCGAAAGCAAGCAGAGAGGTTAAAAGCAGAAAATAACAGCAGGAAATAAATACAAAAAATAAAATACAGGAATAAAATTACAGGAAATTAAATTAACATGAAAATTAATGAGCAGATAATTAATTAATCATGAAATTATAGAAATTTAAATACAGGATAATACATGATAAATATTAAATAAATACATATGAGTTGTACATGTATAAAAATACGCATTCTGGGAACGGGGAGTGACAACTTGCCGCATGAAATGTTCATGCGGTCAAGTCAAGTACTGTTCTTCTTCTCCAATTTCTGGGAAGAAGAACACCATGAGAGCCAAGTCCTCAAGCTCCATAACTCCATCATCCGGAATCCAAATCCGAACTTCCATAGGTCAAAATAGGGTAGAACGAAATTCTCTACAACATGGAACCATCAAAACTCGAAAATAAGCAGATTAAGTAGATCAAAACCCAAAAAATCCGAAAATAAAATAAATATAGATCTACAAGAACCTAGCCATGGAAAGTGAAAATGCCAAGTTCTAAAGTTAGTTAAAATGCTTTAAGGAAGAGAATGAAGCAATAAAATTGGAGTTCCTCCATGAAGCAAGTTGCACTTGCCTAGACCTCTCTTCTCTCTTTGGTAGGTAAGGAAGTAAAGGAGAAGAAGAAGATAAATGAAGAGAGAGAATGAAGAGGGCTAATAAATACAAATGGAGGTGGTAGGTAGGGGGTTCATCCAAGGGTTCATCATGAACCCAATCAAAACTAAGCCAGGCCGAACCAACCCAAGGATAAACCAAGCCAAGCCAAGCCAAGAAGGAATTAAGCAAGGAAATCATGCAATACAAGAATAAATACGTACACGTATTCCGAAAATACGCAATACGAACCACAGGCATTACAACTCTACCCACCTTAAAAGAATTTCGTCATCGGAATTTAATCAAGAGGCTAGAGGAGCAATGACAAGCTACATTAATCACATGTAAGCTATAACTAGGCAGACAATCACTCATTCAAGCAAGGAATCGAAGGCATGAGGCATAAGAAGACATTATACCTCACGAGTCAAACAAGTCAGGATATCGCGATCGGATATCATCCTCACGCTCCCACGTTGACTCACCCAAAGAGTGATGAACTCAAGCAACACGAACTAAACTGATAGTCTTGCGCTTGAGGTCTCTCTCTTTGGTCAAACAGGGACACGGGCCTCTCCTCATACGAAAAGGTTGGTACCAATAACCGTTTTCGAATGATCTAGGACATGGCTCGGGCCCGGGATATACTGTGGTAGTTAGGACACATGAAACATGACATATATCCCGCATAA
The DNA here is from genome assembly GCA_029216955.1 of Iris pallida. Classification (NCBI taxonomy): domain Eukaryota; kingdom Viridiplantae; phylum Streptophyta; class Magnoliopsida; order Asparagales; family Iridaceae; genus Iris; species Iris pallida. Next base: position 9,820 of record JANAVB010029271.1, on the reverse strand, counting down.
CGACGGTCGGAAAGCAAGACAATAGGACACATATACTTCTCCGCCGATTCTGGATCTGGGCCTGGGCCAGGGCGAATTGCTGAGGCCTCTGTTGCTGGAAGGCCTGGGCCTGAGACGGCAATGGACCTGGGAACGGAAGCTGCTGTGGTGGTGAACTGGAGCTGGTTCTGGTGCTGGTGCTGGTGCTGGTGCTGGTCCCATAACCGAAGGATTAGTTACTGTCGACGATGATCTGTTTCTGAACGGACAAGATCCTATCATGTGATCCGGCGAACCATAAACCAAGCACAATCCCTGTGCTCTGCGGCACTCAGTAACAACATGCTCGGGCTTTCCGCAATGAGAACAACCGGTCGCGAAAGGCCGCTTCTGCTTCTGCTGCTGGGGATAGGTCGGGGCAGAATGCTGTAAGGAGGTAACCGAATCTGTACTTGTAGCTCCAATGGTCATGGCCCTAGCTGCTGGGGCCGGTGCTGAGGATTGGTTCATCTGGTCATGAGACCGCTTTTGACCTCCGGTCCGGTCCGCTATCCTTCGGGAAGTGTACTCATGCCTCCTCGCTGCTCGCAAGACGGCATCAAAAGTTCTGTGCTCGAACTGCTCTACTGCCAATATGATCTCCAAGTGGAGCCCCTGCTGAAATCGTTGTGCTCTGTCTAGCTCGGTTGCCACCAAGGTGGGAGCAAACCGACTCAACCTTGAAAACTCGGCCGTATATCCGTCGACCGTCCTGTTCATCTGCCTGAGATTACTAAACCTGGTCTGCAGGTCATATCTAGCCACTGCGTCGAAGTACTTGGTCTGAAACATATCACTGAATACCGCCCACATGACAGGCGTACCCAAACTCGCTGCTTGCATAGCCCACCAGCTGCGGGCTAGATCTAGTAACTGCAGGCGCACCACAGCCACCTTCTCTGTTTCAGGGGTCCTGGATGTCTCCAAGATAACTTCAATGTCCTGTAGCCAGGCATCTGCAGCAATAGCATCCTCGCTGCCGTCGAAGAAGGGAGGGTTCAGGCACTTGAAATTGTTGACCGCACTGTTCCCTCGAGGATCACTTTCGCTCATAGCATCTTGTACTGCTTGCTGCAAGGCATCACCTCGACGGTCCTGAGATGCAAGCAACTCACGGATGAGCCCTATCAAGGCCCCATCCTCTGGCCCTGCTGGCGGAACTGGCTGGACTGGGGGCTCTGGTTCTCTAGAAGGCATGGCTCGGGAGGCGGCTGCTGAGGACTGATCTTGATCTTCTTGCTGTTGCTGGTCTGCCGGCCGAACTTCTTCTGGCTGATCAACATGAATGATGCCACTGAAGCAATAACATCGGGAATATTAAGGAAGGACCAGGATAGAACAATGATGCAAGCATGTTATCAAGTCAGGGATCGAAGGAGATAAGAAGATACGAGTGAAGATCAAAGGCCAGTACAGATTGAGACATCTATCCGGTAAACTCTCACATTTCTTGATTTACAAGACCTGCATGGGCCACCACTTAAACCATGTCACGCTCCAGAACCAGAATACTGGAGAGCGGGGGCAGACATATCCAGCTACGTATAATGAAATATAATCCATCTCACCATACGGTCACGGCTGTCTAGATATGTGAGGATTTATCTACAAGCCATCAGTCTCTTAAGGTCAAATTATCCTATTGTCTCAATCTCAACCAACTAGTAATAGTTACAAGATATCAGACCACCAAATATACAATTGTAAGGCGTCCCAAACATTACATATCCAGATGATCATGAAGCTAGTCGTACAAAATATAAGGACTAGCAAGAGTTAAGTTGTACATGATCAACCTCGAGTTGCCAATCATGTTACAGCCCGTAGGCAGACAGTAAGTAAAATATACACGAGCTAACACTTGCTCGGCGGCTAAGCGCCTCAAAAGAATAATGTACGATTACAATGGAAGAACAAAAGAAACCCACTCGTTGCCAGGATTCCCTCTAGTGGTCACCATCTGGGGAAAGCAGGTAGATCCTTTGCTGCTGCTCCGGTATCTGACCATATAAAACCAGCTGGATCAGACCCCAGAAAGAGCAAGTGCCACAAAGGAGGCTTCACTTAGGAACTAAAACCAGCATATTAGCACAAGATTATAATTACATAATAAGAGACAGTAATTAAGAAAAAGCATGATAGGTGAATATAAAAGACAATCATGTACAGAATCAATAAAAGACAGAGCATATGGAAAAGCATGACAGGATGATATACGATGAGATAACCATAGGACTATTCAGATAACCAGGTTACAACCCGTAAACCAAACAAGGACCGGGGTTGTAACCCTTCGTCTGAATGGAACTTGGCTTCTCCCACCATTTATCGGCAAGGTAAATATAAGAAATCGAGACATGTAATAATCTTGTGCAGGATCAAGACAAGACTAGACAGATTGAACCCCATCCAACAATCACGGCCAAGCAATAAGTACGGCTTGCTACTTTAACTAACTAGGGTTATCACAGGCCTAGTTACTAGCAAATGCAATAAGAATTCCAAGTCCGGTTACCTGTTTATTACTACCTGAGTGATCCCAGCAAGAAAAGGAAAAGATAGCTGGATATAGCAGACACACTGTAGTAAGATACATGTGTCCTAAGGTACCACACTCGACGGCGGGCTGGAAGTCCGCTCATCTCGACGGATAGCAACAAATCCCATGTATATATATATATAAGGCCGGGACCAAAGGGGCAACAGGTAACTGGGAAATTCTCCATGAACTATTTGATCAATCTAGTCATTAACCTAGCCAGATTCAGTAAGAATCCCTGACCGTGGTACTCAGGGATCATGCCCTAGACATGATGCAAGACACAAAGGACTCGTAGTTTATACAAGCACAAACATCCATGGTGTCCAGACCAATGAATTAATTATACAGGTTATGTCATGTCAGGTAGCCGTCGCAACAGCTTATCAAGATATATCATGTCAGGTTATCATGTCAAGTGTACTTGTCAGGAGTGCGCCACGACGGGTCACTATCAGGTCATGTCAGGTTTACTTGTCAAGAGTACACTACGGGTCACTATCGTGTCATGCTCAGGTACCATTAAACATATTAAATAAATCCATGATTTTCAAGGGCTATAGAAGAGCCATGCGGCTAAAGCATATGCGGTCAGGAAAGGGTAAGACTCATGCGGCCGAATTAGAACAGTGCATGCGGCCAGGGTCCCTGGATCCCATACGGCCAAGACAAGGGGGCGCATGCTGCTGGAAGGGAGCAAGGGCGCATGCGGCCAGGGGGACGAGGGCGCATGCGGCTGAGGATGTACATGGCCCCATGCGGCTAAGATCAATCGAATCCATACAACACAGGGTTCAAAACCCATGCGGCTGGAATCAATTGGATCCATGCGGCCCGATTAATTGAGTCCATGCGGCTCAGGTCAATCGAGTCCATGCGGCTCAATCAATCGAGTCCATGCGGCGCAATCAATCGAGTCCATGCGGCGCAGGTAGGAGCGGAGCTTATGCGAAAGCGGGGTCACGCGCCTATGCGGCTGCGACTCAAGTGGGGAGGGGCTCATGCGGCTAAGATAATTTATGCGGCTCAGAAGAGTACAAGGGCGCATATGCGGCCAAGGGGGAAAAGTCCATGCGGCTCAGAGAACACTTGCCGCATGAAATGTTCATGCGGTCAAGTCAAGTACTGTTCTTCTTCTCCAATTTCTGAGAAGAAGAACACCATGAGAGCCAAGTCCTCAAGCTCCATAACTCCATCATCCGAAATCCAAATTCGAACTTCCAAAGGTCAAAATGGGGTAGAACGAAATTCTCTACAACATGGAACCATCAAAACTCGAAAATAATCAGATTAAGTAGATCAAAACCCAAGAAATCCGAAAATAAAGTAAATATAGATCTACAAGAACCTAGCCATGGAAAGTGAAAATGCCAAGTTCTAAAGTTAGTTAAAATGCTGTAAGGAAGAGAATGAAGCAATAAAATTGGAGTTCCTCCATGAAGCAAGTTGCACTTGCCTAGACCTCTCTCTTCTTCTCTGGTAGGTAAGGAAGTAAATGAGGAAGAAGAAGAAGATAAATGAAGAGAGAGAATGAAGAGGGCTAATAAATACAAATGGAGGTGGTAGGTAGGGGGTTCATCCAAGGGTTCATCATGAACCCAATCAAAACCAAGCCAGGCCGAACCAACCAAGGATAAACCAAGCCAAGCCAAGAAGGAATTAAGCAAAGAAATCATGCAATACAAGAATAAATACGTACACGTATTCCGAAAATACGCAATACGAACCACAGACATTACAACTCTACCCACCTTAAAAGAATTCCGTCCTCGGAATTTAATCAAGAGGCTAGAGAAGCAATGACAAGCTACATTAATCACATGCAAGCTATAACTAGGCAGACAATCACTCATTCAAGCAAGGAATCGAAGGCATGAGGCATAAGAAGACATTATACCTCACGAGTCAAACAAGTCAGGATATCACGATCGGATATCGTCCTCACGCTCCCACGTTGACTCACCCAAAGAGCGATGAACTCAAGCAACACGAACTAAACTGATAGTCTTGCGCTTGAGGTCTCTCTCTTTGGTCAAACAGGGACACGGGTACCAATAACCGTTTTCGAATGATCTAGGACATGGCTCGGGCCCGGGATATACCGTGGTAGTTAGGATACATGAAACATGACATGTATCCCGCATAACGATGGTCGAAAAGCAAGACAATAGGACACAGATACCTCTCCGCCGATTCTGGATCTGGGCCTGGGCCAGGGCGACATGCTGAGGCCTCTGTTGCTGGAAGGCCTGGGCCTGAGACGGCAATGGACCTGGGAACGGAAGCTGCTGTGGTTGGTGAACTGGAGCTGGTTCTGGTGCTGGTGCTGGTGCTGGTGCTGGTGCTGGTCCCATAACCGAGGGACTAGTTACTGTCGACGATGATATGTTTCTGAACGGACAAGATCCTATCATGTGGTCCGGCGAACCACAAACCAAGCACAATCCCTGGATAGACCATTGTACAACTATTATATAACATTGTACATCTATTGTATAACATTGTACACTATTGTATAAGATAACGTAACTGGAGTGGATCCTTGTGTATTGATTGGGAAGGGAGAGTAGAATTGGTTATGTAATCAAATCCTATTGTACAACAATGTATAACTATGTATATGTCCATTGTGCACTCACATACAATGGAGTTACCATTGCATTGTCCTAAACCGTTTATATAACCATATTGTACTCTAATCAAATATTGCTTACGGTTCTTACTTATCATATATATATTTTCTATTATCAAATCTCTGCTATTTTTCATATACATTCATCTTTCAGCGTTTTCTGTATTTTACTCTATTGCATGCTTTATATTTTCTAACTTGATATGAACTGCATGAGATGTATTGTGCTCGCTCTTGTCCTGACTGGACATGTTGATAAATTTTACAGATAGCTTGGAGGTTGCCTGCTAGCCTAGAGGAGACACAGTAGAGATTGTATAGATAGTTATTTTAGTTGTCTTGAGTTGTATTTACTTTATGGATTACTGTATTTAAGATTTGAGATATTTTCTGGGTTTGTGTATCTTAGACACTTAGACTTCTATCTGCAGTATCTCTTTGTGGATTTCATTTTATCTATCTTTTATCATGCTCTATCTTAGATGTGATTGAGACTGTATTTGCTATGTCACCTCCATTCGGAGTGTATATACTGTACAGGTACCTTTATATTGTTAGATGTTTGACCTAGGACAGCGTTCTACCGCCGACACTGCGGCGTAGGCTGGACGTACCCACTTCTCGTGCCCTTACTCTAGGGTGCGGGTCGTGACAGATTTTATCTGGAGGGGTGGTATCCATGCTATTGCTTGGCGTGATCTGTGTCGACCGAGAGAAGAAGGAGGTGTTGCTCTTCGATCCATGCATGTGCTTACACAGTTGGGGGATAGAAACTAGTCTGGAGATTCCTACAGGGTGATTCATTGTGGGCAAATTGGATGGGAGCAGATACTTGAAACGTACTAACTTCTGGGCATACTACCCTACCAACAATGAGACGGTTTTCTTTAAACAACGATTGAAGCATAGAGTAGTAGTCGTAAGCTAGAGGGTGGAGTGTGTTACCAAGGATGGTGAGGATACTGATCTCTGGTTAGACCCTTGGATACAACACAATGGGTTACTCAATTGGGTTAGGGGACATGCATCAGGTCACAAGTACACGAGTACATGTATGGCACTCATTCAACAAGTTTGGGTGGACCATAGTTTGCCGAAAGACACATGGACTTGGGGGGGATCTCCAAACGACGACTTTATCTCCAAAGTTCAAGCTCGGAAGGTACATGTTAAATGAGAAGCGACATAGGTTGTATGGTGCAAAATGAGTGCAAAGAAAATGCAGCTATGCCTTTGCAAGCTTCTAATAGGGAGGCTCCTCACTTGGATCAGCTTGCGAGGTTTGGCGTCCAGACTGGTATTATGTAGGGGTGCAACTCGGGCGGGTTGGGTCGGGTTTGAGGTTAACCCAAGCCCAACCCGATAGATCATAAGCCTAGCCCAAGCCCAAGCCCGACCCGACTTCGGGTTCAACATATGAAGCCCAAGACCATGCCCGGAGGATCGGGTTGGACTCGGGTTGGGTCGGGTCCATCGGGTTTATCGGACTCTAATATGATATTTGAAATAATTTTAAACAAAGTAATATTAAATGCATAATCAAATAGCAATCAAGCCTCAATCATTACAAAATAAAACTGAAACGAGATTTAGAACAAGGAGTTGAAGAGTTTGGGTGAAAAAAATTATAGTTTAAACTTTTTACTTAAGTAGTACGAAACAATATATATAAATTATATGTATGTTGGGTTTCGGGTTCTTCGGGTTACCCAACACATGAACCCAAGCCCAACCCGATTTTTGATCGGGTTCAAATATTTTAACCCCAAGCCCAAGCCCGAACCCGAATATCTTCAACCCTAACCCAACCCATTAACGGGTTTATCCGATCGGGTTCGGGTTAGCCCGCCCGAGTTGCACCCCTAGTATTATGCACTGTGTCATGTGTTGGCAGGACATAAGTGGTATACGGAGGCCAGACTCAGGTTGGCCGCTGCATTGTGGCATATAGAGAGAGAATGCTCGTATTTTCGAGTCTACATACATATCAGAAAGGGGCGTACTGTATAATATTGAAAATGATGTAACCTGTATGTGATTACCAAAGGTGCCGCCTTGAATGGTTGAGTTGTCCTGTGTCCTTTATGATACGAATTACCTTTTATATATATATATATATATATAATATATATATATATATATTAATATATATATATATATATATATATATATATTTGAAAGAAGGTAATTGTGGCGAACGCTTCCACCGGAAATTGATCTCTTGACCACTCGGACAGTATGCCTCAATTAGCTAACTGTTTTTATTAAATTTAATAAATAATTTTAATTAGTATAGTTAGAAAACAACATATTTGGAGAAAAAAAAGTTTCACTAAAACTAAACTTTTCTCATTATACAGTAATACAGATTTTACTCCGGCCGTTCAGTCACCTCAGTTCACCTGCAGAGGTACAGGCGGGGTGATAGTCCTCCTCCTCCAGATTCATCTCCTTCTTTGGCTCCAAAGCCACCGCACGCCGCCGCCGACCAGTATCGGCGCAGAGTGCGGGACCATCTGCTCCTCCGCCTCTTTCTCCTCCACCTCCTCCACCACCAGCTCGTCGTTGTTCTGGACTATCGTCCTCCAGTCGAAATCCTTCAAAGTCTCCCTCCCGCTCGCGTAACTCCTCATCCTCCCTATGCCCGGCGCCGCAACAGCCTCGTCGTCGCTGCTGTCGTGGACGTCAGCCTCCTCGCAGGCTTAGCCGCCTTTGATCTCCAAAACATCCCACCTATCGATGAAGTCCGCTTTGGCGCTTCCTTCGCCTTCTTCTTCCTCTGCTCTTCCTCCTTCCTCGTCACCAACAGCTCTCCTCCTCTCCTTCTTCAGCTTCATCTTTCTTCTTCTGCTGTTGCTGCTCTTCTTGTTATGGTTCACCTGGCCGATACACGACACCTTCGGCGAGGTCGGCTCTTCCTCTTCCTCCTCCAGCATCCCGCTGCTCTTGCGCCTGCAGTGTTCCGGTATCATGGGGACGATCGGACCCGAGAACATGTGCTTGCTGCTTTTGTTGCTGCTGCTGTTGTGGTTCGGGATCGAGAACGATGCTGCTTTCGGCAAGAACTTGAGTATCTTCCCGGCCATCGACGTGCTGACTAAAATTCTCTCTCTCTTCTTCTTCTTCTTCTTCTTTGTTAATTTCCTTCTTTGAAGGCTCTCTCATGGATGCATTCGTGTGCTTCTAATTATTAGGGATGAGCTGAGGAAAATTCGAGAGAAGCGGTTTGGTCAAGAAAGGAGGGAGAGATGTGTGTACAGCTCAAGTTTTACAAGGAACTAATTAAGAGCTGGAGGAAGGAATAGGTTCAGACAAACTTATATTTGTTCTTACGGAATTATATGACATTATGACTTGACTGCGTGATGTTGCTTATGACAATTGCGCTCATAAAATTTCTACGACTTCATCAACGTTTTCTGCGTTCTCTTAACTATAGTCAATCAAAGGGAAGGAGGTGATTAATAACGGACAGTTGGATGCATTTGTAGGTAGGTGGCAGCTGTTTTTTTTGGGGTTTCTTTCTTTTGTGTACCAGTCCCTGCAACTTTATATACTATGACTTTTCAATGCTTGTCTAGGTCCATGAAACTTTACATACATACCAAGCAAAATTATATTACATGTGCTACGTCAGTGAAGGCCCATGAGACAGTTGCTTAAGGTCCCAAAATTTAGAGGACATCACAATTTTTTTTAGTATACATAGGCTGTTGAAGCCCACTGCCCACTACCTGCAGCCTGGGCCTGCTGATGGTCCACCACCCACGGTTGCTATTGGTTATTTGTTAAACTTGAAGACAATATTTTTTAGAATTTTTTTGAGGGAGAGACTCACGGCTGCGCCTACGTCCTTCTTTGTTGGAAGACAGGTCACACGGAAAGAAGCAGCGACGGCTCAGCCCTTTTCCTTTTTCACATGTAATATTTGAATCTATGATTATTTTTATTATGTAATATGATTTGTTGTTGAATGAATGGATGTATGTTAACATTTTATTTGTATATTTTTTTGATGTGATGGTATAATGTTATTCAGCTTTAGAAATAATTAAGTAATTCTATACTCATAGTACAATCTTAAAAGCATTTTCATTTTAAAAAAAAATGTGTTGTTGAATGAATTTTGGATATTAAATTTGTTTATAGTTTAATTTTTTGGGGTTTAAAATACTATTGTATCATTATTGATAAAAAAAAATTAACATTAAATTTTGATGGTACCATTTTTAGAATTTATCTTAGGTCTCAAAATCTAAAGGACTTATACAAGTACTGAAAAGTAATAGGGACTTGTAACAATTTATTGAAAGTTTTGTGTACATAACGCCAAAACTTTCATTGTGCACTGTATGTCGTATCATGCTTTACTATTTCCCTTGCGGAAATTTCAAACTATTGTTTGCTGCATACAAACAAACCCCCATATTTTGCACGTGCATCCCGTGGTGAGTACTATATCTTATATAGTTTTATATCTTTTATTAGTTTATATAATATTAAAATTGCTACGATAATCCCGCATTATGTAGTTTTATATACGGATTGACATGGTAGAATCTATGCACCCGCTAGCATGACATATGTCTGAAATTTGGCATCATTTGTACTAAATTAATTGTTATAATTAG